>BDDC01000060.1:72537-133165 GCA_001662425.1 Chlamydomonas sphaeroides
TGTGCAGGCTGGGGCGGAGGCGGCCGAGGGCGCAGCGCTGAGCCGCCGAGCGCGGCCCGCGGCCCCAGCTGCGCTCCCCGACCCGGCCCTCTCGCGCATCCGCGCTTCCCTGACCTGGCTCCTTACCCCGCGCACTCGGTTGTATGCATCTGCCCGCCTGGCTGCTCCCTCCGGCCCCGGCACCTGGCTGCCGCTCCCTTCGGTCATGCCGTTATGAAGTTTTTGGCCTCCCTCGCTATGGAGTTTTTGGCCTCACTCGCTATGAAGTTTTTGGCCTCCCTCGCTATGAAGTTTTTGGCCTCCCTCGCACCCTCCCCGCGCCTGCAGCTCCGGCCGGCTGCTGCTGGGCCACCGGGCGCGCCAGCGCCTGACCAAGCTCCTGGGCGCAGCTCAGTCGGGACACGTCCTACTTACGGGCATGGTAGAAGTGGCGTTTGCCGCCGAGACCACCGCTGTGCAGGCCGCCGCCGCCGCCTCGGCAGCGACCTCCATGACCGACGCCGCCGCCGCGGTGGCCGGGGTGGCGGCGGCGTCGCTGACGGAGACGGCGGCGTCGGCGCCGCTCGCGGGGCGGCAGCGGACGTCGCAGTCGCTGCCGTCGGCGCCGGAGGTTGCAGGGATCTCCGCGCCCGATGCAGCGGCGGGCCCAAGCGCGGCGGCGCCGCGAGCACGGGAGCCTGGCCCTGCTGGCCGGCCGGGCGCGGCGACAGCGCCTGACGCTGGGCTCCGGGCGGCGGCTGCCACCCTGTTTCCTGAGGCGGGGGACTGCGAGGCAGGCGCGGCCCCCATCAGCAGCGCCACGCTGCTGGCGGAGGTGGCGCCGGCGCTCACGGCAGCAGCCGCGGCGACGGGCCCCGCGCCGCGCGTGCCGGCGGCGCCGTCGCGGAAGCCGAGCGCCGCGGCGCCGGCGGAGGCGCCGCCGCCGCTGCAGCTGCAGCTGCGGGCGCCGACGCTGGGTCAGATCCTGAGGTCGGTGAACCCCAAGTGGGGCGCACTGGGTGACGAGGACCAGGACGTCGAGGCGGCGGAGGTAGCGGGCGAGCCGCGCGGCGGGGACGGGGACGGAGGAGGGGCAGGCCCCCACCGGCCCGCCGCCAGCGCGGTCGGCCTGGACAGTGGCGACATGCCGCCGCGCGGCCCCCTGGCAGCGGCGGCGGCCGCTGCCGCGGCCGTGTTCGGTGAGCAGGGCGCTGTGGAAGCGGTCGCCGATGGGCGTGCCGCTGGCGCTGGCGCCGCGGGCGGCGGCGACGGCGACGGCGACGGCGGTGGCAGCGGCCCGGCGGCGGAGGATCTGGTGCCCGAGCGCTGCTCCGCCGCCATGGGCACCTCGCTCATTGTGCGGCCGGGTCAGGAGGCGCTGCGCTTCGTGGAGCGCGGCCGCTTGCTGCTCGAGGCCCTGGGGCTGCTCTACGAGCCGCCGCCGCCGCCGCCATCCGCCGCCGCCGAGGCGGCCCGCATGCGGGCCCAGGAGGCGGCCGCCGCCGCCGCCGCCGCCGCCGCGGCTGGGACGCACTCGCAGCGGTGGCCGTTCTTTGGGCTGCTTACCCAGGCCAGCCGGCGGGTACGGCGCCAGCCGTCCGTGCTGCGTAAGGCTACAAGTACCGGTCCCGACGGCTCGAGCCGCAACGGGCGCTCCTTCTTGGGCGGCGGCGCGGGCGCAGGCTCGGGGTCCATGGATCTCGACGCTTCGCTGACGTCGACGCAGCACGGCGGCGGCGGCGGCGGCGGCGGCGCCGCCGCCGAATCGGGCCGCTGGGACGACAGGAGCCTGCAGCGGCGCTCCAGCGGCCTTGTTTTGGCTCTCCAGCAGCTGCTGGCGACGGGCCAGCAAGCCTCGACGACACGGCAGCGGCGGCCCGGCGGCGGCGCCTCGGCGGTGCCGACGGCGGGCCTACCGGACTCGCCGCAGCACGACTCCGGCGGCGCCGGCGGCGCCAGCCGGTGGCGCCCCATGCGGCGCAGCGGCACCTCTGCGCTGACGGAGGCCCTTCAACCGGACGCTGGCGGCAGCGGCGGCGCCACCGGGCCGACGGCGGCTCGTGCCGTCGCCGTAGCCGCGGTGCTCCACAGGCTGAGCCAGGACCGCAGCGTCAGCGCCGTGCACCGCCGCAGCGTCACGACGCTCGTGCCGAGCGGCCGGCCGAGCCGCGCGGCGGCGGCGCTGGGCGCGCTCCCCAGCCCCGTCAGTCCCATCGCCGGCACCGCTGGCTTCCGCCGTGTCAGCGGCCCGATCATCCGCGGCGGCAGCGGCGGCAGCGGCCGCAGCGGCCTGGCGGCGGCGCTACTGTCGCACCTGCCCGGCGCGCGCCGCCGCTCCGCCCTGGTGTCCTCGGACGGCTTGGGCAGCAGCTCCGCCAGCCACCCTCGCAGCGCCGGCAGCGGCGCCGCCGCCGTCGCGAGCGTGTTGCTGCCCCGCACGCTGCCGAGCAGGGAGTCGCCGCCGGTCGCCGCCGCTGCGCTCGTACTGCTGCCGCCGCCGCCGCCGCTACTGGCCGCTGCGGGCACCAGCGCACAGCCCCGCCGTCCGCCGTCCGACGCAGCTCAGGCGCAGCAGCAGGGCGGCAGCAGCTGCAGCACCGACAACGCCGTCGCCGCAGCAGCTGCCGACGTCGACACCCTCTGGTCTAGCAGCGTTACGCAGGCGCTGAGGGGTGCCGCGACCGGCGGCCGGCCGCTTAGCAGCCCCAGCCTTGCCGGCCGCCATGTGCTTGCGTTGGCGCCGGCGGCCGCACGGTCCCCGCCGTCCGTGGGGCCCGCGGCCGCCGGCGCGCGCTCCGGCTGGCGCTCCGCGGATGACACTGCAGCTGTCGGCGCCAGCGTTTCCGCTAATGCCCGCATCAGCGGTGCCAACTGGGCGCATCCGACGGCGGCGCTGCCGGATTCTGCCTTGGGTAGCGGCGACGCCAGCGGCGGCGGCAGCGGCAGCATCGACGGCCGCAACGGCAGGCTCCTGGCAGACCTGGTGGCGGTGGCGGCGCCGCTGCCGCCGCTGGAGGACCTCGGCGTGCCGCCGGCGGCCCCGACGCCGCCCCATGACGACGGCGGTCGTACGCTGCCACGGCCGACGACGCTGCAGCCGGGCTGGCGGCGGCAGTCGCTGCTGCGCGCCGTCAGCTACGGACCCCAGCGCCCGCCGATGCGCTTGATGACGTGCCCACCCACCCGCGATGCCGACACCGACGTCGCCGAGGCGTACGGCGGCCCGCCGGCCTCTTCCGCTGGACGCCTAGCCAGCAGCAGCGGCAGCGGCACTGCGGGTGCGGCCGCCGCCCGACAGCGGCGGTGCCCTTCCCGCAGCTCCTCCGCAGCCGCTGTGCAGGACCTGGGGCCCTCGGGCCGCGGAGCGCGCTACCCCAGCGCCTCCGCCGGAGCGGGCGCGGGCGCAGCTGGCGCAAGCACCCAAGCAGCGGCCGTGGCGGCGGCTTCCTCTGCCGGAGGCGGCGGCCGGCAGCGGCGGCGCAGCCACCTACTGGACACCCTCGCCAGCGGCTGGGTCCGGCTGTTCAGCCAGGGGCCGTTCGGACGGCACAGCGGCCAGAGCGGCTCCGCACACTGCCCGGGCCCGGGCCACGGGCACAGTGGCTCCGCGAACGCGTACGGCAGCTCGCTGCACGGCGAAGGGCAACCGTTCTCGTACGGCAGCGGCGAGGGCTCGATGCGCACATCACTGTACGGCATCAGTGAGGCGGCGGCGGTCGGCGGCCGCCGCAGCGACAACGGCGGCGAGCACGCGCTGCCGCCGCTGCCGCCGTCGCCTGGCCCCGCGGAGCTGTGGCCGACGGGAGCCAAGCCGGTCGCTGTGGATGTGGCGCCGGTGGCGGGCGAGTTTGCGCCCTTCGACACCACGCTGTCGTTCCGTGGCGCCCTCGCCGTCAGCACTCCCCCCTTGGGCAGCCAGGAGGGCAACGCTGGCGGCGCCGCCGGCCTCACGGGCGCCTCGGGTGGCCGCTGCGAGATCTGGCCCGAGGGCGCGGAAAGCCCTCGGCTGGCGGTTCCGCCGCACGCGCTGCCGCTGCCGCTGCCGCTGCCGGCGGCGGCGGCGTCGCCTACATCCAGCGCCGAAGGCGGCCGCCGACCGCCCCGGCGCCGCAGCCTGGCGGCGGCGCTCCGGCTGCCACTTGATGCCGCCGCCGCCGTGCTGCGAGGTGGCGAGCCGGCGCCCGCCAAGCCCGCCACGCGCGCGCCGCCTGCTGCGGCGGCCGACGTTGACGCGGCGGGCCGGCGGGGCCTGGTGTTTGCCAAGGTGCCGCCGCCGCTGGCGGACTGCCCCCGCGCCGCTGAGGCGCTGCGGGCGGTGCAGGAGGCGGCGGTGCGGCTGACAGTGGCCGACGACGACCCGCGGCTGGCGGCCGCTATGGGCTGCGCGCTCTACCACGCGACGCTTGGTGCGGTGGTGGGGTGCTTGGGACGGCTACTGGCTCCTGCCTGTGCCGGGGGCGGACGCGGCCAGGCGACCCTGCCGCAGCATCTGCACGGGCTCACGCGGCGGCCATGCAAGCGCCTGTGCATGTACCTGTGCTGCTGGCGCGTCTGGCCTCGTGGAAGCTACAGCTAGGCTTTGCCAGCCAGCAGTCATGCCGGCCTGCTGAAGCTGCCCGCATGGTCCCTCCAGCATTGCCCCTGATCATTGCCCCTGCTCGGGCGCTGAGCGGAGCCTCACCTAGCGGCCCGCCCCCTGCTGTCGCTGCCACGGGAAGCCCCCTCTAATCCACTACCTGGCCTAGCATACTCACTTGCACTGCCGGCGTCATCTACCCCCGTGTGCCCGCCCGACCCCGCCCGCTGCGGTCGCTACCGCCTCAACCCACGGCCCCTCGTACGCCGCAACCCCTTACCCCCTCGCCACCTCATGTGCGCTGCTGACATGCGCCTGGCCCTGCCCCTGACTAGTTGACCTGCAACAGGGCTCAGGCTCATCCTGAACGTGCCTCGACTCCCGTGCCCGCCCTCCTTGACTGCAGAGGTGCACGGCATGCCCGGCATCTCCGTCTCGGCCTCCACCGTCAGCCATCCGACTGGCCTGGAGCCAGCTGACGGCGGCGCCAACGGCACCAGCAGCGACGCAAACAGCGCCGCAGCGGGCCGCCGCAGGGGCGGCCTGTTCCGAGTGCGCTGGCGGCGCCGCAAAGCTGCGACGACGGCGCTCCCGGTCACGTCGGCAGCGGCGCCGCAGTCGGTGCCGGCGGTGTCGCTGTGAGCAGCGGGCGCACCGGCGGCCGCATGCCGCCCGGTGTGGCCTGGTGGCGCCGCGGGAGCTCTGCGCTGGCCCTTTCGTTGGGCGGCTGGTACCGCTGCTTAAGTACAGCTTCCCGGGACAAGCGAGGGGGGCCGCTTCGGACATTAACCCCATTAACCCCATGACCCGCCATTGGAAACGAACGAGGCTTACCGCGGCCTCCCAGGCGACGGCCCAGGCGGCGGCGCAGGCTGAGGCTCAAGGCATGGCGGCATGCGTTCGCAGCATTGGTCGGGAGGCGCCCGGGCCCAAGTATGTGACGCGCTATGGTCGCAGCAGTAGCAGCTACGGAGGCCGGGCCGGCTCTGGATGGTGCGGGCGAAGAATTCGGTTTGACGGGCTGCATGCCAGCGCCTCGTGCCAGGACGGCGCTGGCAGGGCGCTGGGGGGGGGCGCTCGTTAGCAACGTGCTGCAGGTCCTGTGGTTGGTTCTTTGGCGCCGTGCATTCGCTGTGCTGCGTGTTGGCGTCGTGTGCGGGGAATGGCATGGATGCCACGTGCGCGCCGCTGGCCCGGATCATGGATGCCTGCAAGCCATGCGGCGGTGGGGCGGACGATGTGTGCATGCTGTTGAAGACGCGTGAGTATGCGTGCGCAGCGAGCAAGCATGCTCGCAAAAGCGGGCGGCAGCGCGTGCGTTGACTTGGCTCTGGGCAGCACCGGGCGTGCACTGCGCATAGCATGAGCGGGACACCAAAGGAAGTAGCGAGTATGTTGCTGCGTCGTACATCGCGTGCTGGCAACATGCTGCAAGAGGCGCTGCGCTGCGCCATGGACGGACAGGGGGTGGATGCAGGGGTTGGGGGCAGGTAGATGAATGTTGGGCTGGCGGGGTGGCGGGCGGGGCGGGTGGCTGAGGTGAAGCTGCCCGTATGGGCTTCTATTGCGGTGGGCACGACGCCGGGGGCTAGGGCGGGTGGGCAAATGGCCGCACACGGAAGCGCACGCGTGACGTCGTTGGCGCACGCAAGGCTGGTGCGACGGAGAGGGTGCTGCCTGGAAGGGCAGACCGATAATGTTGGCTAGGAGCGGGCTCTGGTGGTGGGGATGACGGAGTCGGGTCGGGTTGAGCAGCTGCTGCCCGCAGCTTGATCGGGCCTGGTGTGGGCCACACCACCTGCGCCCAACATCTGAAGTAAGAGACGTCGCACGTACGGGTCGCCTAGCCGCACAGGCCCCGCCGATCAGAGCACAGCTAGCGGCACACACGACGGCACAGCAGCCCCCCACGCCGCACACCTCGCAGTCCGACGGCACCGTGCTGCCCGCCACGCGCCCGCTACGTACCCAGGCCAAGTAAGGGCACTGCGCCACATCGCTGCACGCTGCCAGCTGTGCGCGGCTGCGTGTGGGGGAGTCAGCGGCGACTGCGCGCCCGAGCTGATGCCCGGCCGTAAGGAGGGGCCAAAGCGCGGGGCCGCAGCCAGGATGGACGACACGCGCGGGACGCGTGGAGCGGTGGCAGCAGGCAGCAGGGGGTGGATGGGGTCGTGGGGTTGATGGTCGGGGTGGGGTTGGGGGTGGTTGGTGGGTAGCACAATAAATACAAGACATGACGAGGCGCAACGTACCTGGGTGCTGCCAGCAGGGCAGCAAGGACGTGCCGTGGTGGCCGCTGATGGGTCCCCGCTGAAGGCCTTCAGCCCTAGGGCGCCGCAGCGTACCTACCGGTATGCGCCAGGCGAGGGGGCCCGGGCGGCTACGGCTGCGTTCTTCACGCATTACACGAAGGCCCCGGCTCTCTGAGACTCTGACGAGGGCCCGGCGGAGGGCCCAGCGGCTGCGACGTGCACGACTTCCGTCCCCTTGCGTTGCGTTGGGCTTGCTTGGACCGGCAGGTCAACGAGATTGCGCCAAAGACGGTGGACGGAAAGAAAGATTTGGCATCCAGGCGCGTGGCGCCAGTTACTGTTACACCACGTGGCATGCAGGGGCCGCCCTCAGCAACCCACGCTCCGCCGCTAATTACCTGCTGCACGCCCATTCCCGCTGCTATTCCCGCCCGCAGTGCCGCCAGCCACTCGACCGACGCATCGCTCTGCAGCAAGTTTGACACCACCGTGGGCGTCAGGTCAGTCAGGTGAGCTGGTCCGCCGCACCGAGTGCAGCTAACGGTAGCTGGTGCAGTCTGACGGGCCCGCTGCGTGATGAACAGTTGGCACAACCGCTCACCGGCCGTGCATGGTGGTGAGCAGGCTGCACGGCAGCCAGCCCATCCAGCAGCAGGGATGCATGGGACCGCGCATGGCTGGGCGTGAGCCATGCACACACTGCGTCCTCGTCACTTCAGTGCATGTTGCTCTCGGGGGGACAGGGCGCGTAGAGGGCTCCGGCCGGCTCCGTCCCCGGTCGCCCTAACTCCTTAAATCACGGCGCCAATCCCCGGGCTCCCACCGGCTTGCTTGCCGCCCTATCAATAACAGCTAGCCGCCTTGCTGCCCAGCGTCTTGCCAAGGTTCGAGCAGCTGACCACATAGGGCGGCGCGCTGCTGGCGCACTGCCGAGCCACGTAGCGCTTCACGGAGGCCAGGAACACCGCGCGCGGCCGCGCTTGGTGTCGGCGGGGCCGCCGATGCCGACTTCGACGCTGCCGGCTGCGGGCTGCGGGCTGCGGGCTGCGGGCAGGGGAAGAGCTCCGCCAGCTTCGCCTCGAAGGCCTCGGCCTGCTCGCGAGGCGCCTCGCGAAGCAAGGCTGCTGGCGCGGCTCGGCTTGGCTCGGCTGCTTGGCGCTTCGCCGCGCCCGGACCGTGCCGTGCGGGGATTGCTGTTTCGGGTTGTGAGATACTAAGCTGTGATCAACACCATCGGTTAATTGTTTTGTTGTCGCCGGGCGTGTGCGCACGGCTGTACCTCTACGGTGTCCTGCGCTGAGCAACCCGCAGGGTGCGGCGGATTGGGCAGCCGGCGCGCGCGGACCAGGACTTCCCGTTCCCTATCCCGTATCATGCCACGCTGTACGGATAAGCTGAAGCCGGTTCATACATTGACATAAATGCATTACACATCCACTGTACAAAAAGGTCAAAGGGGGCCGGATTGAGAATCCGGAGGTGCCGTTCACAGCCTGATGGCCAAGGGCGTCATTTGTCATCTCCAACTCATATCATTTTCAACCACGAAGGGCCAGATTGTGACCCGAAGGCCGATGTGTTCCCCCGAAGGGGTGGCATGTACATTGTGCGCCACCGCAACACAAATGCAGCTCGCGCGGCCGGCGGAGGGTCTGCGCCGCCGGCCGCGAGGGATTTTGGGGCTGCTGGCCGCTTGCGGGCCGCCAGCATGTTGATGGGGCCCAAGGCGGTATGTAACAAGCCCTCGTTGACCCCTGGTTCCGTACTCCGTGACTGCCCTTCGCTATCTAGCTATAACGCTGTTATCGAGCCCCAAGGGCAGTCCGAACCGAAAGGGCGCCGAGAGATAGCCGGCGAAGGGCGACAGGGCTCTGACAAAGGGCCTTACAATTGAGGAGCAGCAGACTCAAAGTAAGCGCCGAGCACAGGCGCAACTAGCAGCGCAGGCGCTCGCCAGCCAACCAGGGGCGCGGCACCGGGCGCCGCGCCCCAGCCCCAACAAACAGAGGCGAGCACCAGCGCGGCACCCCCGCACGCACGCGCGCCAAGCCCTGTAATCATGAGAAGTGGCACCCCGTTACGCCGGACACAGGGAAGTCTGCGAGCGAGGGCCCGCCCAGCGCCGACAGCCGAGAGCCCGCGAGGGCAAGCCACGCACACACCAAGCAAGGCGCCCACTACTAGGCACGCCACCCGCCGCCGCCAAACTTGGAGGTACAGGGCAGCTGGGTGGAGTCCCAAGCGTAAAACCCTCCAGCGGCGGCGTACGGGCTGCCCCGGACAGGGGCCACAAACAGAGAACCAACTCTCACGATCGGTCAACGGGGCGGCGCCCCCTGAGGTCCACCTGGCGACCAGCACGGCGCCCAGAGCCCTAGCTGTCCGCGAAGCACCAGCACGGCAGCGCAGTGCGACAATCGCGGGCACTACTGGCCTTGAGTGACGACGGGACGGACCAGGGGCTCGCCGCCGCCCTGGCGGCGGCAGCGGAGAGAGCGGCAGCAGGGCCTGGCAAGGAGACACAGACCAGGGCGGGAGCGCGCGCGGGGTTTCGCGCGCGGGTGGGAATGAGTAGAGTGCTCGAGCAGCACAGCGATGTATGTGCTAGCTCCGAGAGAGGCAGAATGCCGAACGAGGTGCGAGTGCAGCGCGAAGCTGCTCAGGGCAGTCGTACCCTCCGTACGGAACTATGCTCAGTGCCGGCACCGAGAACACGACACCTACCGCCCCGAAAGGAGACGCACGCACGCCCGCACACACGGACCCGCCACGCAATACGCATAGGCCTCGCCTCCGTATCGGGAATCACTGCAAGCAGAAGCACCCATTCCGCATCAGTACTGGCCGGGCTCGGATCGATGCCTGGACAACTGCGTGCGGCCTCATCCGCAGTAGAGATTGCGATGTACGCCTCAACAACGGGCCGGAGCAGTGCGCCAGCTCCACTGCAAGCAGGCCGGCATGTAGAGCGCAGAAGAACGCGCGGGGAACGTGGTAGTCAGCATAGGCGGCGGTTGCCCGGACATGCGGAGTTAGGTGTAACTCATGCTGCGGGCGGTTTGGGGCCTGCTGTCGGGCGCGTGCGACCAGCCCCTGTGGCACCTTCATCAAATCAGGAAGGATATGATGTGCTGTGCGGCGCACGCCTGCACACTTGTTTCGTTCGACCACCACCGATACGCATGCCTACAGCAGAGCTATGTGAGAATGCCAGCTATGACGCTACTACTGTATGTCTGTGGCTAGTGCATGGCTGAGTACTCGGTGCCTACGGAGCGCGTATGCTGCTGCATGCGGAGCATGCATGTATGCATGCATGTCGGTAATTGTGAACTTCATGCGCATGGGCCAATACGCCAACCAGCATACATACTAAGGCTCTATGATACAGTGAATGCAGTATGTACCTCTGCTCCACTCGGCGTCAGTGAAATCCGTGTCGTCACACCTGCGTGCTGCCTCCTCTCGGTGGTCTGTGGCGGGCACGTTAATGGGGCCTCATACACCACAGATACCTAGAAGAGGTCAACGTTGCGGCCATGCTACGCCGCAAGCCGGCGGGCGCATTCGCATGTCGACTTGGCGCTCCGCAAGTGTCCTGGTCGCAATCCTCGTCATCATGCCCATGAAGGGGCATGGCCAATGTAAGCTGCGCAGTGCGAGGATGCATTGAGCTGTGTTACGAGAGCTGTCCGAGTTGATGCGCGTCGTCGTCGTCGAAGTAAGGGCGCCCGCACCGGGCTCAGGAACGCACCAGAAAGGCCGTAACGGCCACAAGCACGCCCAGCACAACCTGATAGCTCCAGGCGTAGCCTTGTAGGTATTCACTCATGAACTTCTTGTTCCCGTCGAGGTCGGCCTACTGTACGTCAAGAGCTACACACGCACGCCATGCCTGCAGCAAGTCACCGTCAAGACGTGGCCCTGTCCCCACCCTCGAATCCCTCCCCCAGCTGAGCCGCTAATGTTGCCGCGTGCGCTTCGGCCCGAGGTCGTCTATTTGGATGCCGCACGTGGTGTCACGCTCAGTGGCACCACCCCTACCGTGTGGACCGATGCCGCCAACAGCCTGGTCAAGATGCGGTTCGCCGGCAGCGGCTGCAGCTACACTCGCGCCACGGGTGGCGGCGGCCAAAGCCTCGGCAGCATCGTGATGTTTGGCAGCTGCCTGGCCACCAAGGACGACGGCCAAGCCCTGCCCAACTGGAACACGGCCTCGGACTCACCCTTCAGCGTTGTCATTGGTGAGCTATGCCCGCGCGCCCGCCCACCCGCCCAGCCACCCGCCCGCCCGCCCGCCTGCTTCCACGCACATACGTGTGACCCTACACGTACACAACCTCACATCACGCTTGTCATGAACCTCAATTACCCACAGTGTCGTATGCGGATGATGCTTCATACAAGTACAGCCTTGCGACCATGAGCCGGACACCGAGTACCTTCAACACTCAGCTGCGCCTGTCTAATGGCGGGGCGAACACCTTCCTCTATATGGATTCTGGTCAATTTGCTATGCAGCCAGGCGAGTTCTCAGAGGACATCCCCAAAGAGCGCTGGGTGCTAAGTGCCATGGTGCGCCAGCCCGGAGGCCGGGAGGGCACCATTTATCGCACCAGCGGTGATGGCACCCGAGTGGACGGTTTTGAAAGTTTTACCAACATGAACCTGGTCAATGTCAGCAGCGTCAGCTTCACTGTGGGCGGCAATCTGAGGGACAGCGGCGACAACCTGTACGGCCGGATTGGCCTGGCCCTTGTTTACAACCGGGCCCTATCGCTTGGGGACCTGAACGCACTGCATGCGCTCTACGCGGGACGCTACAACTGGGCTGGCCACGGTAGGGTGCAACGGTCCTGGTGCACATGCTCGTGATGATGTCTGAGCTGCGTACACGCAGCGAGCTCTGGTGCCCTCCTGCTCAGTGTACTCAGTCTTTGACGTGGTCACTCGCTGCCTGCCGTGCCCTACACAGTGGTGCTTGAGAACGATGGTGCTGCCGCACCTCTCAACGAGGGGCGGCTGCTCCTCTCCATGCCGGGGCCTGTGTACAAGACTGTGTGCAGGCAAGCATGGATGTACGGCACGTGCAGTACCAGTTGCGTCCTGGTGCTGCGTGCGGGTGCCACCATCATGCCACAGCACACAGGCGGACATGTTATTCCATCTCTAATACAAACCTTGATGTATGGTAACACACGCTGTCCCTCGCTCCTTATGCAGTGACGGGTTTACCGCCGAGGATGCCACAGTTGCTTGCCGACAGGTCTGTGTGCGTCGAAGTGTGTGTTAGGGGATGCATGCTGCTGTGGTTCTTTACTTTCATTGAGACGTGTGAAGCCCGTGTGGCTCGCTCCACTGGAGACGGGGGAATACCGGTTGAGAAAACTCATTGAAGAGCATGTCGTGCTGGTAACTGGCATTATGCCATAGCTCCGGCATCTGAGTAGAGTGGCTGGCCGTGTAAGGTGTGCAGCTTGAGCTAGCTGCTGTGGGTAACATCAACCTCACCCGCAGAAAACGCCTTGGTTCAAGGCCCTCAATTACTAGTAGTGGACAAGCACCCCTTGGTCAACATTCTTGACCCACCAGTGCCCTCCCCTTGTGTCCCCTGACCCCATTGCGTGCAGATGGGACTCCCTACGGACAACGCTCAAGTTGTAAACCAGTAAGTTCTGTAGTTACTGTGTAATGAACTGTAAAGTCTATCTCATTGGTTGTGGTGTACGGAAACAGGAACATAACTGTAAGTAAATGGGTATGCAGTTGCGGGCAGAGCCCACGTCGACCAAACAACTAGGGTGGGCCGTGCGTGCGAAAGAGACGACCCCACACCAGCCACGGTACAAAAGCAGACCACACCAACAGGTTGCACCTGATGTGTACACTTGCAAGCACGCATGACATTGCCCGTCTGGCAGTACGCCCTCCACCAAACATTCCCACGCCCACCAGGGCCTGGCGGCAGTACAAGATTGGAGACTGGCAGAGCAGCAGCAGTGACACCGACATCGACCCAGACTGGCTGCCGAACGACCCCGATGTTGGCTTCACACGCTTCGATTGCCTCGGTAACGAGACAGCTCTGATGCAGGTGGGTGCGTTCGTTTGATGAGAGGATGCATGCGCTCATTGAGGTGGCACCTCATTACATGCTTGCGCAACCTGGTGCTTGGAACACCTCATCCCTACCCACAGTGCCCCTACTCGAGCGATACAACGCTCTGCAGCAAGTTTGACTCTGTTGGCGTCAAGTAAGCTGATCTGTCATGATGAGCCATAGCAGCAGGGATCATGGCGAGGCTGCACGTGCAGCATGCAGCACTATACACACCCCTTGTGGGCGCCAGAGTGTCGGTGTAGTCGGTGCAGCGTGCCCCAAGCCTAGCACCCCACGCCACGCCCAGGTGCACCCATGCTACCCATGCCGGCTAGCAACGACACGCTCACTGAGAATGTCACCTGCCACCACAAAACAGATGCTACGAGTCATCGTACAACCTCCGGCTGATGAGTGGCTCATCCCCGGTTGACCTGACCCCCGATATCGTGGCTGGCCGGCTCGAAGTGTTCACAAACGGCCGGTGCGTAAGCTGGGTGCACCCACGCATGGGCATTACACAAGAAACACGTGGGGTGCTGGTTGGGTAAATGGGTGCTTGTTGCTTGGTCGCACATGGATGAGGACGACACTCCACACAACAACAAACGCATAGTACCAAGCAATCATCGATCTGAGCCTTGGCCCGGCACCGGGCCGTTTGTGCGACCCACAGGTGGGGCACGGTGTCGGAGCAGGGCTTCACGGAGCGGGAGGCGGAAGTGGTCTGCCGCCAGCTGGGAAAGACCGCCACAGGTACGCTGTCAATCACGGCGAGTTACGCTCGCCGTACGTCTATTTCTATTTCTATCTTTACGCTGTCATACATTGGTGGTGCAGGGTCTTTGCACGTGTTGGCATTCGAGGGTTTATGGTGAACGGGATAGATGATTGGGGGCATGGGGGGGCCAGCAGAGTTTGTGAGACGCTGTGCACTTCACGTTGACAATGCCGTGACACAGTCTCCTTGTGCTTGCCTGTGTGCTGCTGCCTCAGGCTGGCAAAGCCAAGCCATTTGTCCTTCAGCCGTCTCGTCCTACCAGTTCGTCGCCCTAAAGGACCAAGCTGGCAACGACCTGGTCCCCGAGTGTCCCCCGCTCGGTACAGCCACCCTCGAGGACCTTGCAAACCGTTGCAGCAGCATGCCTGACTGTGTGGCGTTCACCGTGTTTCGTTTGAGTTCTCAGACTTTCAGGCGTGTCTGCTACAAGAGCACCGCCATGGGCTTGACAGGCTTCTCGGCTGAGGTGGTGCCCGACGACTGCACCGGCATTTATGTGCAAGGTAAACCACGCGATTTACATGTCTTGGGATGTACACGCAAGCGGCATGGCACCAGCCCGGTTTCCTTGTTTCTCGGTTTCCCGGTTTCCCGGTTTCCGGTTTCCCAGTTTCCCGGTTTCCCGGTTTCCCGGTTTCCCGGAATTCCCGGATTCCCGGTTTCCTATATATACACTGCTTACGACATGTAGTGCCTGCACGCCTACTGGCCTACATACACACAGGGCGGGCCTACACTGCCGCAGAGCTTGGGCTGCTGCTGGCCATCAGGACCCCTGCCGTACCACAAGCCACCATTCGTAAGCTGGGGTGGCTTGGGCCAGCTGCGTGTTTCCGCGTGCACGCACTGGACCTGAAGCTGCCGCTGCACTTGACACCTGACCGCCCCTCCCTTGCCATGATCAGTTGCACGTGCTGCGGGCCGGAACCACGCCTTTGGCCAGGGCACAACACGCAACATTGAGCGCCTGACGTGCGAGGGCAGTGAATCCAACATCACCGCCTGCACTGTGGAGCTCACCAATCCTGACGCCACGTCGTCAGCAGCAGTTGCCGCTTCTGGTAGC
This sequence comes from Chlamydomonas sphaeroides, assembly GCA_001662425.1. Classification (NCBI taxonomy): domain Eukaryota; kingdom Viridiplantae; phylum Chlorophyta; class Chlorophyceae; order Chlamydomonadales; family Chlamydomonadaceae; genus Chlamydomonas; species Chlamydomonas sphaeroides. The sequence continues at coordinate 87,292 of BDDC01000060.1, forward strand.
GCGGCGGTGCAGTGTCTTCCCCTTGTAAGCCCGTCCTGCGCCACACGCCTGGAACGCTCATGTAGCACGTGGAGGTTGCATGCCCGTCTTAACTTGGTCGCACACATGCCGCTGCTGGACTCCAGGATTTCTCCTTGCGCCTGGTTGGTGGAGCACACCCTAGTAACGGCCGCCTCGGTGAGTAGTACATGATGCACACTAGGTGTGGCGCAACTAGAATAGCCTTTATGCGCTGGTGCAACCCCAGTTTTAGCCAAACACAAAACACTGTGCTTTCATCCATCTCTGGCCGTTGTTCCGCTCGATGCTGTTAACCTATTGACAGCCGGGGAACCGTGCTGCTTGCTGGGGAGGGTGCTTGGGTGCGGACAGTCAGGGGCCCGGCGGTAGGCGTGCGTGGGTGGGTTCTGGCAAGACACCACAGGTCGGGAAGTCGGCATGACGTCTTGGAAATTTGCTTCGTTCATTCCCCCTTCCTGCCACCCCTGCTGGTGCAACACAGAGGTCTTCCGCAACGGCACTTGGAGCCATGTCTGCTCAACCAACATGGAACAACAGGTCGAGTTGCCTGCAGCGCAGTACATCTTATACATTAACTATTTTGCATGCATTAACAACTAGGCCGCTTATACGTGCAATCTTCCTTAACGCCGACCCCCTTGCTTGCTGTATGTCATTTGCAACTGCCTCTTCCTGCCACAGGACAACCTCTTTACTGTGTGCACACAGCTGGGTTTCCCAACCAGCGATGTCTACGGTGTGGCCAGGGAGGGGCCCTAGCTACAGCATTTTCACAATTGGGACCTCGTTTCATGAACGCACACCGATGATTGCCTTTCTTGTACGTATGCGTGCCAGGACCGTCCATGACTGTGATTGGCGGCTCCTCCAGTGTGTTAACAGTAAATCGCTGCAGTGGCACCCAGGCATCCATCCTGCAGTGCGGCTACACGGAAGGCAGCAGTGCACGCGTTTGCTCCAGTAACACGGTGGCAATGATCAGGTGGGCCAACGCAAGACGTGATTGCACTATAGGCAGGCACTGGGGTAAACCCCAGCTTAAACATTCATCATCGCTAGTGTGACTCGATGCACGTCAACAGTCACTGCAGCCCATCAGGTGTGCAGGCTGCTGAACTATATATCTGCCACATTGATCCATAACGTACACAGGTGCTATTCTTTTGCGCCAATTACGCCAGACCCTGCCCCCACGGGATTCTGTGAGGACCCGTGGCTACCGGGCATCCCAGGGGACATGACACCCGATGCAGGGAGCACGACCATGCTCATGGGGCGGCTGCATGGTGACACGAGCGCCAATGACCAGGAGTTGCCACAGGTAATATTGTGTAGCAGCAGAGTCCAGCAGGGCATACCATGTTGATGCCGTGTCGACCGCTGCTTCTGTTCATTTCACCGCCAACCCATGCACGCCACAGGACGTGCTGCTGCTGAGCTACCAGGCCAGCGGGCGCCTGGTTGGCTACCTGGCCAGCAGCAAGCCCTGGCTGAGTAGCCTGGCCAGCCCACAGGGCACGGTCGACCTTGGGGAGGTGCCCAAGCCACAGGCTCTGTTGCTGGCGGTGGGTGATAGGGCAATATAGGTAATATAGGCAATGCATAGATATGCGGTATCTTCTAACCCTCTGGTGATTTATGGTGATGCAGTTCAGGGCACACATTGATAGCTTTAACCTTATGCACAGGATGTGGATGGCAACGGCCTGGACGATGTTGTTGCGGTCTACAATGGCATGGTGCTGGTGCGTATGCGTACATACAATGGGCCCGCTTGCCTCCACCTTCACGGAGTCAATTGGTTGCGTTGTTGCGCGTCTTGCTGTTAAGGATACGTCAAATCATACCGCTGTTCTTGGCACTCTGCTGCTGCGGTTCCAACAGGTCGCAACCTCCGGTGGCGAGGGCATCTTCTCGCAGCTGGCCACATGGCTTATGGACGGCGAAGACAGGCTGGACCCGGGCAACACGACCTCACGCACAACGATGTTTACAGATGTCACAGGGGACGGGTCTGCCGACATGGTGAGTGGCGCTGCTGCACCCGTGTTAGGGGTGCATGTTGGGTTGGTCACACCAGCTGACTTGACTGGAATCATGACCGGTATTGTAATGGCTGCAGGTTTTCTTTGACGCAGAAACCCTGCGGCTGGCTTACTACCCCTCCGACGGCTCATCCTTTGTCAACTTGGCCGATGGCGGCACCACCTGGGCGGAGCTATCGGCTGTGGGTGCACGGTGCGTGCGTAGGTCGATCTGGGACAATCTTGCATAAATGCGGGGGCAGCCTTGTTCATTTTCGTTGGCTTGTGCGCCCCAGGTGCTCGTCCCTGGGCGAGGACTGTTTCATGCTTACACATGACGTCAATCAGGACGGCCTCAACGACATCATCCTGGTGAGCGGCATACACACGTAATAACGCACTTTGTTAGTATGTACTCGGATGATTCCGCAAAGGGCATTGCATCCCAGTCAGCTGCACTAAGCAACTGACAGACACCTACCAGCGTGTACACGCTGGGTTTGCAAAGGGCATCACGGACAAGTCAGCTGTTAAGCCATAGCTGTACGGCTCAGATCACTATGCTACACAGCCATCTCAGAAATAAAGCCACAAAACGAGTTGCGTGGCCCCCCATCTTGATGGCCGCAGATGTACATCGACCGCCTCACCGCAACCCAAGAGGCATACATTCCATATGTGGCCCTCAGCCCGCCAGCTCCCCTCACGTGGTACCTTGCTGCACCAGGGTCCTTCCCACGTGGTGCCTGCACCTCCTCCTTAGAAGTGCTGATCGGCCGCTTCCATGCCAGTGCATCAGATGACCAAGTCAATAGCCCCGCCCCTCAGCTGGCATGTGTCAGCTCCAGCGACTCACGCATCTATGTTGCCGGCCTGGGCGTGTGGGGTGTGCTGCCCTCATCCCGTGTCGACTCGGTGGTCGTGCGTGATGTCAACCTGGACGGCCTGGATGACCTGCTTGTGCTGTCGGATACTGGGTCCTACTACTTTATATCGACAGGCAGCCGTTTTGAGGGCCCCATCAGCACCGCCCAGGTTGACGCCCCCGCTTCCGCCAGCCTCCCATCACTTGATACGACACGGTTGGGCGAGACAGACGCAAGTAAGGCTGTCGCTGTTGGGCGGTCGCTGCATGCATGTCGTGTCATGCTGCAAACGGCAACATGTGCAACCGCTGATGGTGTGTGCCCATGCATGCCGTGCCTTGCAGCTGCCTCGACTGTGGTGGCTGCTGCCACCGACGTTGGCGAGGCCCCCCTGGAGCTGCGTTGCAGCCCACCCACAAACATCGTAGCTTACCTCAGCAACAGGCGGCGTGGAGCTTCTACCGCCTGCCAGCTTGGCATGGATGCGGATGCTGTGTCCCGGGCATCGGTCGCCAGCCACGTCATCTTCCGTCCTTTGCTGCCCTCCCTTGACGGCCTGAACCTGACCTTCCGCAGCACCATGGACGTGACTGTGGTCGCAAACATAAGGTCTGTTCTGCGGGGGGCCAATCCTACTGCTCAAGCCCTCGCTTCCGTGGATGGAGACACCGGCGACGACCTTGCATCCATTGTCTTGAGCAACGAATCAACAATTCTATTCGCCAAGGCGGTCGCTAGGTTTGCTGCCGACTACGACTTCGATGGTATCGAGCTCGATTGGCCTTTACTGACGAAGGCACAGGCGAGTTCCACATGACATTGCAGTAGTGCAACGCGGATATGCTGTGATGTGTCGTGTCCGCTTGACTATTACGTAGCTCCGATGATGGGCCATTTGCCAGGCATGACTCAACACCTCATGCTGCCACACCTACAGGCGCCCTCCTTTGTGGGGTTGGTGGAGCGCCTGCACACCGCCCTGGCCGAGGCAGGCAAGGTCCTGGCCCTGGCCATCTCGCCCACCGAGACGTACCTGGGACTGCCCTGGCCGCTGCTGGAGCCCTACGTCGCCATGTACAACCTCAAGGTGCGAGATCCAAAGCCTGAAGAGTGGATTTATCCTGGGATGTGAAGCTGTGCAAATATATATAGCTGGTGGTGATCTGCTTGGGGCGGCTGTGCAGATGACAGCGTCATGTCAATCTTGTCTCACTATCAGAATACCCGACATGAGCACATGCACGCTGCCTTGATTGCCTCGCAGGCATTCGACCTGACCGGCGACGAGGTTTTGGGCGCCCCTCCCTACGTCGAGTCTCCCCTATACGGTATGTGTGGTGGTGGCATGTTTGCTCACGAGGCATGGGCACAGATACGACTTGGCCATGGGCACGATATGGCCTACTGATGCATGTGTCTTAGCTGCTCTCTGGCTGGTTACTCCATAATCGGTGATGCCGTGCAGACTGCATGGAGGCAACGGGCCGCTCCATCAACACCGTTGTTGACATGGTGAGTGGATGGACCGTGTACACAAGACACAACCTTAGGGTGCACCAGGGGGATTCCAGCCATATATATTGTATAATTGCTCGCTGCTAGCTAAACGTTATCCGCTGCCTCCGGTGAACCCCTGCCGACAGCTCCTGGCGGCCGGCATCCCCCCTCGCCACCTCAACCTAGTCGTCAGCGCCGTGGGTCGCAGCTACCTGCTCGACAGCGATGGCTTTGTAGCAGGCGAGTCCAGCAAGTTGTGCAGAGCTTACCACGAAATTAAACCAACTTACACCACGATGTGTGTCTCTTGCTCACCTGGGACTGCAGGCCCTGGCCCGACTGGTCCCTGCATTGGCGAGGAGGGCCTGCTGGACCAGGCAGAGCTGCGCACGCTGGTCCCCGCCGGGGCTGCCAGGCTGGACCCACAGGCCTTCGTGCTGACGTCGTTTTACGGCACCAGCACCTGGACCCACTACGACAGCCCCGAGACGATGGGGGCCAAGAGGTGCTTTGCGCGCTCCCACTGCCTTGGCGGCCTGGGTCTGGTGGGTTTCGTGCGGGCACTGTGCTGTGGGGGCCACGAAGCACATTATTCCGTGGTGTGACCACAGTGTGACCATGGTGTGACCACAGCGTGACCACGGTGTGACCATGGTGTGACATTTACAATGGAAATCCCTTTCAATTGAAGCTCCTTCGTGCGCCTAGGTATCCTGCTGCCACTAAGGGGTCCTGATGCACCCAGACACTTTCACACCACACCTGACAACACAAGCAACGGGATACTTGGGGTGAAGGGCCTCCCTGGGCGCCCGCCCTGTCTTGACACCAGCAGGGGTCCGCACTGTACTGTACACATATGATAGCCAGCTATTTTGAACCCCTACACAGTGGGACATCGACTCCGATGATGGCTCACTGCTTGGCGCCCTGGTTGAGGGCGTCAAGGAGGTGGACCCCGCGGTGTGCAACACTTTCTCGCCCCCGACATGCACCAACACGGGTACGCATGATACGGCATCCTGCGACCCGTGTCATGCCCTGTATTGCAGTCGAGTTAGTACAGCCGCCTCTGCACGCATCCCTTTTTCATCATTGCAGTCAACGCACTCGGCAGCTCTGGCCTCGGCGGACCGGAGCTGGTCGCGTGGCTGGGGGAGCACCAGTTCCAGCTGTACCAGGTGCGCAAGACCTGGACGGACGCAGAGCAGCACTGCACCCAGGTCGGCGGCCACCTCGCCAGTGTTGAAGATAGCGGCGAGGCGGCGGTGGTGTACTCGCTGCTGGCGGGCTGGGCGTCCACCGGCAAGCTGGGCGACGAGGATGTGTACCGGGACCGCGAGGTGAGCCAGGCCGTTGCTTGGGGGACGCCAGGCCAAGTGTATCAGACCCTTGGGTGGCTATGCTGCTTGCTTGACCGCACTAACATGCGGCTGCTGGTGTGTTGGCACCAACCTAACCAGGTGCTGGTCTGGCTGGGTGCATCTGACGCCGGTGAGCAAGATGGTGTTGGCAAGCAGGCAGGAGCGTCCAATTACAGCCACCAGGACCCAGCTGCTAGCTGGCCACATGGCCATCCACGGCAGCTGGTCACATGATTTGCCCAATGTACTGACGTTGGCAATGCGCACCGCAGCCCACGAGGGTCAGTTTGTGTGGACCGGCAGCGGCCGTGAGGTCGCGTTCAGTGCATGGGCCCCCGGTCAGCCTGACGCCAGGTGCGCCGCCGCGCCGGTGGGCTCTGCACGAGCCTGAGACTGCCTGGTGGTATGGCTGCTACGTGCATGCCCATATGCGCTTACGTACCGTGGTGTGCCGTACGTGCCACGATCGATATTGCTGCACAGATGGGGCGGCGAGGACTGTGTGGCTGCCTCCGTCCAACTAGCAGGTGGGCATTGAACGACGTCGTTGCCTGTGTCCATTCGACAGTTGTTATGTCACTCATTGGTCTTCATGTTTCTGACAATTTATCTTGGCATCGGGCCTCATCCCGTGCACCCCGCACAGGCAGCAGCGGCGCAGGGCTGCGTGAAGTGGTCTCACCGGAGGCGCTCTGGCAGGACGTGGGCTGCGGCCTGGCGTTGCCTCTTGTGTAGGTCGTGCCTCCAACAGTCTCCTACCTGCGCACATGCTTGTGACAAGAAGATGATATCTATCGCCCACCGTACCTGCATGCAGGTGCAAGCTCGCCCGCAGCTCGGTGTACGGCATTCCGGAGCCACTGCGAGTGCCGCTGCTGACTACGGCGTTGCTTACCTTCCCCTTGGAGGAAGCGAACGGCGAGCCAGCTCACCTCAAGATGACGTTCGCTGAGGGCAGCAAGCTGTGCCGCACCCTGGGGGTTGACCTGCCTTCTCTGACTGACGTACATGTATCAGAGGCGCTGCTGTCAGGGAACGTGTCGGATGCCCTCCCGCGGCACTTCTGGCTGGGGCTCCGCAGCTACGGTGACGGCCAGGCACGTATGCGGCCGCTGCTGCGACCATGCGTGCAGATAGGATCTGAATCAATGCTAGTAGGCTTCATCCACTGTCCAGACTTGACCGCTCAGCATTCCGCAGTAGCAGTCCTGTCCAGGCCTCCCTCACGCGACTCGCTTGCATCCTGCAGATGTACTGGAGCGACGGCAGCGTGGCAGCAGATGGAGCGCTGGCCGCATGGGAGGCGACCGATTTTGGCCCGGCCCATTGTGGGCTGGTCGTGACGCAAGGCGGTGCCAACATATCCACCGATGTGGGTTGGGCGGCTGCAGTGCACCATCCTATCCTCGTGCACCCTGCCGCTGCCTCTTACTTACTTCGTACATTATGAATCCGTGCAGGCTGAGCTCTACGGTGCGTGGAGTGGGCAGCCGGCCAGCGAAGCTTCACGCCTGTATCCACCCCCTCCGCTGCCACCTGCGCCGCCGAGTCCCCCAAGCCCCAGGCCGCCCAGCCCAAAGCCGCCCAGCCCCCCTCGCCCACCCAGCCCTCCTCAGCCTCCCGTGCCAGCGGGCAGCTCTCCTAGGCCGCCGCCAACGCCCGGTGTGCCGCCACCACCAGGCCTACCGCCGCCGCCGCCCCCACCACCCCCACCGCCATCACCACCTCCGTCGGAGTCAGCATTCGTGTTCCCAGGGGTCTACTCGTTACCTTGCTTGAAGAAACTACCGGTCGTGTGCCAAGAACGTGAGTTTTCGGGGCCGTGGCGCGCGTGAAGGAGTCAGGGAGGTGCAGTGGTGCAGTTTAGGAACCGTGAGCTCTCAAGCCAAGCGCCACCACATGGCAGCTGCGTGCCCCATGCTGCATAGTGTGTGGGGGGCGCGGCCACAGCTACATAGGCGCGACGCCCACTGCCAACCCTGCACCGACTCGCTCATCCCTAGCCCCTATGTGCCTCGTGCCGTGCGTGAACCTGCCGTCTCCAGGGGCCCCCGACATCAACCAGAACCCTGACATGTTCTGCCTCTCGCGGCCAAGGTGAGTGCGCTTGCTTGCTGGGCTGTGTGCTTGTGTGCTCGCCTGCATGTGCACCTCCGTCCCGGATTCCCGCCTACACTGCAGCGGCCTGGCGATCATGGTGCCTGGCGAGGCGCTGACCGGCAGCCCGCTGGCCGTGGCCTCCGAGCAGCAGTGTGCCGCGGCGTGCATGGTGACCGCCAGGTGCGAGCCGATTCCATGCTGCAGCCTGCTCGGATGACAATCACCGAACATCAATGACGGGCTCGTCTGGCTTACTGAACCCTATACTTGATCCCGATGCCAGCACGCACGTGGGCCAGATTGATTCTTATGCGTCCACAACCGACCCACACCCCAACCCCGCCCGCAGCTGCTCCTACTACACCTTTGTGCCACAGTGGAGTGGCTGGCCCCAGGCGGGCCGCAACGACACGGCCTGCTTCCTCATGGCCCGGCCCTGGAGGGCGCCCTTCACCGCGCCAATGAACACAGCCGACGTGACATCCCCGGGCATCAGAACCTGCCTCCGCTCTGACGCGATGCTCACGTCGGGTGCTGTGCCTCTGCCTGCACCCAAGACAGAAGTCGACTCAGCAGCCCTGCCTCCGCCCTTTGAGTACAGCCCCGTGTTTGGCTGGCCGCGGCCTTACGGCGGCGCCCAGGGCAACCCCTCGCCCTTCAGCCTACTCTGTGGCCGCCAGTCTGCAGCACCACTGCTACAGAGCCTGTCCATCCTCTCCAACAGTACTGCCGGCGCGCTTCTTGACCTGGGAGCTACCTGCTTCGGGTCTGTGGAGGGCGTGGAGCAGCGTCTCTGGGGACGAAGCAGCGGCGCCTTGCCCTGGGTTGAAGCCGGCTGTGGTCCCCACGGAGTGAAGGGCCTCACGGGGGACTCTGACACCGCCGGTATCTGCTCGGTGAGTATGTGAGCCGCTTCCCATAACATATGATTTCGCTGACATCGCACTTACTGATGTCGGCCTGCCGCAGGTGGGGGTTGTCTGCGGCAACCGCAAGCGCCTGTCAATTGTGGCATCGGGCAGCGCTCTGCGCTGTGCCACCCCCAGCCGCTTCGCCTACGAGTGCCCCACCGGTCACCTGGCTGCGGGCATCACTGGGACGGCCCTGCGTGCCACGGGAGCTGATGTCAATCGCCTAGCGACGCTGCAGCTGGTCTGTGTGCCAGCGCCGGCCCTTGATGCGCCGCCACCGCCACCTCCTTCCTCGCCCCCACCGCCTACACCGCTGTCGCCGCCGCCAAGCCCTCCCTCACCACCAGCGTTCTCATCTCCCCCCAAGCCGCTATCGCCCAAGCCGCCGTCACCTCCACGCCCGCCCAAGCCGCCACCACCACCCCCAATGCCTGTGCCATCTCCTCCTCCCAAGCCGCCCTCGCCGCCCTCCCCGCCAAGGCCACCCAAGCCCCCGCCACCACCCAAGCCATCGCCACCGCTCGCTGGCACCGGCCGCCGCCTGCAGCAAGCCGCCCCGGCCCCGCCCTCACCACCCAGGCCGCCCAAGCCGCCATCACCTCCAAAGCCGCCAGGCCCTCCAAAGCCGTCGCCTCTTGTTCCACCGCCCACTGCACTCGCACCGTCGCCCTCACCCCCATCGTCCCCATCTCCGCCGCTCCTGCCGCCGTCCCCACCTCCTCCATCCCCACCTCCTCCCCCCCACGGAGCCACTGCAGGTGGCCCCGTCTGCCAGGGCTGCTCGCCAGTACTGGGTGACTGGACGCAGGACTCGCCCTTCTACGCCAGCCAGCGCGTTGGGTCGCTTGCCTGTCCACCCGGCTATGTGCTCGGCTCCCTCTCGGCGCTCACACCGGCTGCAGCCTGGGCCGATGCCATCGCCGGTGCCCCTCCGGCCATCGGCCTTTCGGGTGTCTGTGTGCCGATCACTGTGCAGGGTGCAGCTGGCCTCGCCGTCGCTGTTACGGCAGGCCAGGCGGCGATGCCGCTGGGGCTCGCAGTCGCAGAGGTGGGTTCAGAGCAATGCAACGGTTGGGGCGGGGCTGCCCAACGCAGGGCTACGGCGCCGCGTGCGTGCTCGGCTACCCGTGTCCCCTAAAGCGGCTGATCCCGCCCCCTCGCCCCGGCAGGTCGCCATCGCGAGGTGCTCAGCATCATCCGGCTCGTCTGGCGCACTTCCTGGCGTGGCGGAGCTCGCCGGGTTCTTCACACATTTCACGTCTGCCAGGCCCGGCTACATCGCTAATGTGACGGCTGGATGCATTCAGGGTGCCGCAGCTCAGCGCAACACGTCAGCGCCCATCAATCTCAAGGCGTGGAGCTACCGCTGCCCCGAGGGACACGCCGTTCAGGAGCTGGGCTGGACGCAGCAGGTCGTAGCCACCGGCAGCTCCCCTACAGCGCGGCCCTTTGTCAGCAGCCTGGTTGTGCGATGTGCGCGAGTGGCGGGCCTCCCACCGCCGCTGCCAGCTGTCGCAATGGGTGGGTTCAGCGCCTTGGCGGCTCAAGGGCTTCAGGCATGGCAGGTGCAGTGCCCCAGCGGCTCGTACGTCACAGCATTGTTTGGCAGGTGGGCGTGTTAACGCAGTGTGGACGTCCCGTACGTGCTGCACGTATTGCAAGCTAGCCATGCCAAGTACAGACCACTAGCTAGTGGCCGCACTTTGATACATGCCGCCGTTGGATAGGTTGCTGACGAGCGCCACGCCCCCTCATCCACGGCAGCTTCATCCCCGCACCCGCTGGTATCAACGCGCCAAGCGTCATCGACAGCTTGGGTGTCGCTTGCAGCGGTTTCGTGACGGTGACAATGAGTAAGTCGCAAGCCCGAGCTATAACAAGTAACGCTGCCTCTTGCCGTGCCATGGAAGTGCGTTTTAAGCGGTCCTGCGCGGTGCCCTCCCTAGGCGTTCCTAACCAAGCCACGCCGGGTGCCTCGAGCACCCCGTTCCTCAAGACCTCATGCTCGGCGGGCATCCGAGCGGTAGTGGGCGAAGCCCTCATCCTACCGTCAGCGCCAAGCGCCCCAGGCGCGCTGCTGTCTGTGCAGCCGCTGTGCTACGGCAATATGACGTCCACAGCGTCCTACGACTTCGGCAGTGGGGCAGGCCCGGTGCGCAGCCAGCTAGCTATAATATAACGGTGCCCTCCTCGGCCTCAAACCTCGTCACCAAAGCAGATTGCCACTCTGCAATCAACAGCACGCAAGCAATGCAGTGCCGGGGTGTCAGCTGCTTCATTGCCCCAATACGCGCCGCTGACCGTACCGCCCTCCAGGCCTTTAGCGAGGAGTGCCCTAGCTGGATGGTTGTTAGCGGCATCTCCGGTCTGCGCGCTCCCACCGGCCGGAGCCCCTTGCGAGGCTTACGGCTTGCGTGCGTCGATGCACCGGGGCGCAGCCCCACAGTCGCACCTTCAGGTCGGTTGGCATGTCGTTCTATCTAAGGCACCGATCACGAGCGAGCAGCAGCACACACGCACCATGCGATGCACAACATGCGGCACAAAGCCTGTCCACTGCAAGTTGCCACCCCGAACAACCCAAACACCACTTGCAACTCGTCAGGGCTCAGGCTTGCCTGGCCGCTCGCTGCTGCCGCCCATGCTGCTATTTGTACCCCACAGCCGAGCTGCCGACGCTGGGCTCCAGACCTGTGACCGGCGCAGCACCGTTCAAGCATGAGTGCCCCCTCGGCTCGAAGGTGGTGTCATTGCAGGCCCTCGCTGATGATGAGCAGAGGCTGCACTCTATTTCTATCGCCTGCGACAATGCCGCCCCCGGTGCCTCCGGAGCTAGCGGCAGCAACAGTGCTGCGGAAACCCGGTTTACAAGTCCCGGCATTGACGTGTCGCCGACAGCCAGCACCATCACGGTCGAGGTGAGCGTTGAGCTCTGCCTTACAACAGGCGTGTGGTCTTGACCAACTTTTTTGTGTGCGTGCTTCCGAATGCGCTTCAACCCTCGCCCGTTCGTGCTCGCAGGCCCAGTGCCCGTTGGGCGTGGCCTCCATTCGTGCCGGGCCGGAACCAACGCTTGACATCGAGGCGGCTGCGACACTCGTGCCAGTGGCGGGTAAGCAAGCTGAAGTTACGGTTTCGGCGCAGGCTGCACATGTGACCGAGCGTTGCGTTGCCCGCATTCACAAGGTGACACGCACACACCATGCAACGAAGTGCTCCCCGCCGGGTGCCACAGAGCTCGAGCTGCCAAATGGCGCAACAATGCAGCTCTTTTCTGCTCTCGTCAGTTGGCAGCAGGCGTGGGAGATGTGCAAGGCACGCGGTGGAGGCCTATACACTTTCTCTAGCGATGGTAGGCGTGCACGCAGCTCTGGCAGCATGTGTGACGCAGCGCAGGTGGGCAGCAAGCTGCTATTGAGCATGAACGCAACTTACTCGTGCAGACGACAGCGACCGCGTCACCGACGTGCTTCTTGAGTGGGGCCGAACCCAGACCGCCTCATCTGCTGGTGTGTGGCTCGGCGCCAAACGAAACACGTCGATCGCAGCCCCTCTCACCTATCGCTTCCTGGACGGCACGGCAATGCCCGCGGTGTTTCCCTGGGCGGCTGGCGAGCCATCTGCCGGCGGTATATTTGACTGCTTGGAGGCGCGCGTTGATCTCGGTGAGAGGTTGGGTTTGCAGAGGTTGGGTTTGAGGCACATTCACGCCCCAATCCTGTGATGCCCCAACGCAGTCACTGGCCTGGCGACGTGGACTGACCGGTCCTGCAGCGCCTATGCTGCTATGCCACTGTGCGAGATTGGGCGGGGCAGCTCCATAATGAAAATCGCAGAGAACACCACCGCGGTGCCCATAGTGCAGCTACAGGGGTACAATGGCGACGTGCTGAGTGTCTACAACATTCGGGTGAGGCGCCTTTGGTGCACGCCACAGATAGACGTCATGCATGGTCTGCATCGGGTAGCATGGGGTGCACGGAACAACGAGCTCACGTCAGGTACCCTGCAATGCATTCATGCTGCGTCCCGATTGCCATCGGGGCCACAGATGGACATGCAAGGAGGCGAGGAGTTCTGCAGCCGGCGCGGCGGACGTCTTCTGAGCTTCAGGGCGCCCTTTGAAATCGATGTGCTGTCATCGGCTACAGGCGCTTACTTCCAGCGGTTCTATGATACAGCCGGGCCACAAACTGCGGCCGTTTGGACGTCACTCAACAACCGCCCTCCATCGGGTGGGTTGACGTGGCCTCGCTCAACATGTGGGCGCAGCACGCCCCACTGTCGCGTTGCGTCGCACGCAACCGCCCGCCCGACCAATCCATGCCGCCCCCAGACGACTCAACCAGCCGCACAGCGGCCCTGCGAGCTGCGTCGGCATTCATGCAGTTTGGGGCTAAGGAGTTCACACACCAGCCAGGTAAGTTTCCGTAGCTTGCGTGTCAGAGTTCAGGGCCGGAGAATTTTGCAATGCACGCATTTGTGCGCCGACCACAACCGACATCACTGACTTCCCACTGATACCAAAATGCTGCAGTCACCGGAACTTTCGCTGCGGCTATGGATCTCTGCGCGTCCAGTGGCGGCCGCTTGGCCAGCTTCCAGTCCGCAGCGGAGCAGCAGGCGGTGCTAGTTGGTCTCTTCCCTGGCCAGCTGCCCGCCACCTCCGGCGGCGAACAGCTCGCCTGGATAGGGCTCCGGTCTACGGGTACGTATCGTAACCATTGTATCGTAACCAATGCTGTCACGTTTAACGAATATACAAAAATCTTCCATGCAGGCGTGGGAGCACCCCTGCCGCCGCCGTACCTGAGCAACCTCGCAGCCGCCCGCCCGGTCACAAGCAGTTCCGCTGCCGTGGGTGCGGCTGGATGGCGGGCTGTGGACGGCGACCATACGCGCACTGCTGTGGCGTTCCGAACCAACACGCAGGCCCAGCCCTGGCTTCAGATTGACCTTGAGGTCGTCAGCGCTGTCAGCCGGCTGGTGTTGTTCTTGGTAAGCGTCCTCGCAGGGGCTGTCAGTGGACGTCATCTGTGTCTCATGCCATCCAAGCAACGTAATTTTCACATGGATTGTCTGGACCCCAGGGCACCAACGCACGGACTGCGTTCCTTGGTGTGAGCGCCTACGTTGGTACGTCGTTTGCAAGCTTGCTTGGTTATATATTCCGGTTGCTGCGTCATTTGTGCATGATCGCTGCTGCTTGTGGTTGTCACCCACAGGCAATGTCAAGCTCTTGAGTGGCGCCGCTTTCCCCTCCAGTGCTGCAGCGCTTGGCGTGTGAGGACTCTTGAGCTGCTGCACACCAGCTCCTGTCGTCGTATATATAGTGCATATGCCTTAACCAACCCATCCATGCAGAGTGGTGTGGACCCAGTCGCAAGCCTACAATGCTAGGCAGGATGTGGCTATTCAGCTGCCCAGTGCAGCATACGGACGGTATGTATGTACATACTCAATGCCCCAAGCAAAACGCCTGCAAAACGCCTGCAACCGCTGCATCTGGACACCGCGTGGTTGTGCTGCTTATGCAACACCCCTGCAGGTATGTGACGCTTGCAAACAGCTCTCTCTCCGCATCCCTTGAGCTAGTCGAGGCTCAGGTGCGCCCCAATCGTCATGTGCATGTGGCATTCTTGGCCTGCCTCACTGTCGTTCGGCGAACGACCAATATGTTCTTCTTTGCATGTACACCTGCACGGCGCCAGGTTTTGGGGATGCCAAATGCCGCGCATGGCAAGGTGATCTGGCTGCAACGACACTGCAGGGGACGCATGAAATGTGCATGCCGTGGCCCTGACACTCCTCCCTAACGCCTCCGTCCCGCGCAGCCTGCGTACGGCAGCAGCCTTTTCCCCAACACTGGCGCAGTAGTTGCCACCGCTGCCATGGCCGTTGATGGAAACGAGGCCACAGCCTTTTACAGCGGCAGCGGGGCCCAAGGTGACCTGGCGCCTTTCCTGTCTCTCGACCTCTTGTCTGAGCACCTGGTGACGGAGGTCCAAGTGCGCCTCCGGACTGGCTGCTGCTCGTTGCAGCGAGCTCAGCTCAGGTTTGTCTTGCAGCCAGAACATACTGCTTCCCTCGCTGATTGCATGAGTGTTTGCTTATGACCATTTTTACTGCGTAGGCTGGGGAGCACACCGGTCACCATGATGGTCGACCAAGCCAATGCTATCACCCAGGTGCGTGGCGGTGGGGTGGCACGGGACGGCAGCCGAACTCTGGTGGTGGACTGCATGGCATGAGCATGATTGTTTGCGAGCCGCATGTGCTGCTGAACAGCCGAGCCGGCACCCCCGCCACCCACCTGTGCTTGCAGAATCGGCTGGTTTGGGAGCAGAATGTCAGCAACATTTACAGCCAGGGTGCTCGCATCTCAATATCTCTCACATCATCGGTGACCACCGGCAGGTGGCTCACTCTGCAGGTAAGGGAGCAGGCGGTGCGGGGGGTGAAGCATATGGCTGGCCTCTGGGTGCTGTCGACATGACATCACACTGCTGCTCGTTCCACGTGCGTCATCAGGCCCTCAGCTCATCAGCCTATCTCACGGTACGAGCAATCCCTCCATGCACCACCGTACGCTGCGCGTGCAATCTTGCAGGACCTATGATATGAACAATTCACCTGCCTGAGATTGCACCACCGCATCGTACGTGCAGGTTGCAGAGCTCATGGTATGTGTTGTGATAAATTGCGAGAGAAGCCGCATTGCTCTGCTGCAAAACTGGCAGATGGATGTGCAGCACCAGGGAGGCGAGGTGTCGTGTCACCTGATTTGTGTCACCTCGCCTTCCAACAAATTTACAGGTGTTCGGCGTGCCTCTCGCGGTCACCGACACCAACCTGGCACTCAACAAACCCGCCCTGGGCAGCAGCGCCCTCAGTCTAGATGCGCAAGCTGTAAGCATATGCATGCCAGTGTAGCCTCAGTACTTCAGGGAACTATGTGCTGCGTCCTCTCGGGCGTTGGGTCTAGTCGAATGTTTTGGCGGATGATACACGCTATTCTGGCTTTGCAGTCGAAGGCTGTCGACGACATGGTCTGCGGGTACAGCTCGGAGGAACGGGTGAGCCGTGCGTTGTCAGTGTAACGCTTAGCTCAAGGACGCACATGGGATGCAGAGGTAGGAAACTTATTGCACCCCGCCCCTTCCTGCAACAGAACATGTTCCAATCAGCAGAAAACGATCCAGCACCCTGGTAGGATCTCAGTGATGCGCACATGCACCGGCTCTCTGACGAGTTTCTCAACACATTGTACGCAACTTTTCAATTATCGCACAGGCTCAGTGTTGACCTGCAGCAGCTGGCGCTCATCCGCGAGGTCCAGGTGATGAGGGGCGAGTAGTTTAGCATGGCATCATCGGCAACCTGTTGTAATCGCTCACCGGACATTGCAGGTTGTGCACCGTGGAGACTGCTGCTGGGGTAGGTGGCGGGGCTTGGGCTGCTGCTTCGCTTTCTGTGAATGTGTAGCGTGTGCACAATACTGTTATCAAGGTTGACCATTCACCCTGAATGAATGAACCTCAGAACGAACGCGACGGAGCCAGCTGCGCATAGGCAAGTTGCTGGTTATGGCGTGCTGCCTACAGTACCTGTCAATATTGGCGACGCTGAGCCAACCCTCTTGTGTGTGAATGCGCCCACAGGTCACGTGCCATTCCCTGGCAGTGGCACAGACATTTCTGTAAATCCCATTGCTTGGACACAGGTGTGTTCCACCTTCTGCTTGCATGACAGCTGCTTGCATTCGAAACGGTTTGCTTGCCCCGTTCCCTACTTAAAATATCAACCGCCGCTCTCATATAGCCGGTGGAACGGATCTACAGTGCCCGTGAAACGGAGATAATACCCATTGCAAGCATGCTTGGCAGGTGACGTCACGCAGCCAGGCATGTTGACCGCACGTTGGCCGCTACTGAACAGTATGTGAGCCTTGTTTGCCAGGTACGTGACGTACCACAACAACGCCAGCGTCTCCCAGATCACTGCTCCATTACAAGTCTGCGAGTTCCGGGTGCGTCAGTGGCTTCGCATATCACCGTGATAAAAGAAGCGATGCAACCCAATAAAATCCGTATCCTTACTATGCAGGTCATCGGTGTGCCAGCCATTACGGACCCGGCCCCGTACGGTTGGCTCAGTGGCGCGCAACCTAGTTTTGGAGAATGGCTGCAAGTCGGCGGCATGCCGCGACCGCTCCTTGGACAAGGCAACTGCGTTGCAATTCAAACGAGCGCATGTAGCGCTGCAACGATGAGCTGCACGCACGTGTGGACCAACGCGCCATGTGCATCGCTGGCCCATGCGTATGGGGCCATCTGCGAGCGAGGTACGCCATATGGTGCTTGCCGGCCACACACCACTGTACGCGTGGTCCAATGGGCCTTGGCCTGGGTTCATCGATCATATTAAAGCTCACAGCGTTTAGAAGATAACTCTGCTTGACAACCCGCCTGTGCCTGGTGTGGAAACCCCGCGCAGATACGACGGCGGTGGCGAGCTTTGCTGTCAGCGGCCGGCTTTTCCAGGCATTCAATGCAAGGACTACCTGGCAGAACGCCGTTTCCACCTGCCAGGCTCGAGGTGCTACCTCTCTTGCCAGCTTTGCGAGCGCCGGAGAGTACGACACCGTCCTGAGGCAGCTCCAGGCCACGCCTGCCTTCCGTAATGCGCTGAGCTGGCAGCCCGACGCCAGCAACAGCAGCGCCACCGCGCTGGTACACATTGGCCTGGCATACTGTAAGTGCGCAGCGCGCACCGACGGCATGTGGTAGCTTTATCACCTACTGGTGGATCGGGTGGGTACGGTATGAATACCCAATGCACCTGCCCTCATCGCTCAACCTGCCCTTGCAGCGCCAGCACCAGCGCGGCCCCCGTCTTCCCTTCCACGTGAGTGACGTGTGAAGCGCAGCCCCCCAGCAGTCCATTCGGTTGTGCACAAGAGTCGTGCACACAGCATGCCGGTCGCTATCATTGCCGCTGCGTGTCGCCATCAGCGAGCGAGCAGCCCGGCATATGCATTGCTCTTCCCACCCGCTGTTCCCTGGTGCTTAGGTCTGTGTCACCCTTGCCCCTGCCTGCCGGCTTGCATGCGCCTGCCCTCCACCCCGTCCTGGGCCACAGGCACCTGCAATCGGCCCGTTTCGTGGTGCTCAGAACCCGGTCAGGTGCTGATGTCCGGTGTGGACTGCGATGGCGACGACACGGCTGACCACGTATGCACCGACGTCAGCCGGGGTCAAAGGGGCGCCATCACCTCAAGCCGGAACTGCGGCTACGAAAGTTCTTCCACGGGCTGGCCGACTGCTGCAGACAGCCAGTGCCCCCGCCTGTGGGGTGAGCGACGGACGGACGGGTGGAGTGGGGGACGCAATGCCTGTCTCCGTGGTGTGTGCCGCTGCAGTATGACTGCCCGTGCCTGCCATTCTGCAGCGCCCACGGCCACCTGGAGCTGGTCGGACGGCAAACCGTTCACCTGGGCAGCTCCCTGGCTGCAGCCACCAACAGCGGCCCTTAACTGCACAGCCATACGCCTCAACTGCACACGCTCGGGTCCCACAGCGCTCTGGGGCAGGTGGGATGGCTTTGACCGTGGTCCTATGCTGCGATACCACGCCTGATCACCTCCCTACCTGCGTCCAATGCAGCGGCACTTGCACGAATGGCACGCTTGCCGTGGCTTGCAGCACGCTCGCGTTGCCCCTGTGCGCACTGGACGTGACGAACGCTTGGAGGTGAGCGCTTGCTGCCTGACGGTAGCCCACCCTGCCTGCAGCTGCTGGCATTGCACTCGCTACAGTGCAGCATCTCTGTGGGGCATGGCGTCCGCTGACAGGTACCCTGACGAGCCCCTGGTGTGGAGCCAAGCTGCGGGCGCTAGGCCTGGTTCCCCTGGCGTTGCTACTCCTGTGAACCATCGATGGGCAGTTGGTAAGATGTTGGTCACCTGTCGCTTCATTATAACTGCTGCTAGACATCTCAGCACGTTGCTCTTCCTTGCGATGACACAGGATCCCCCCAGCTCAACAATTGGCTCATCGGCAGCCAGCAGACACAGGACTGCGCCTACCTTGACGTCTCCCTGGCGCCTAATGCCACATCGCCCAAGACGCCCGGCATGCGCGACACGCTCTGCTCCCAGTCGCTGCTGGTGGCGTGCCGGCGCAGCGCCCAGGCCAATGGCGGCCTGCTTTCAAGCGAGGAGAGCACCGCGCTAGCACGCACTCAGCCGCTAGAATCGCGCTTTGTGGACTCTGGCAAGACTGAACTGCTGGTATGGGATGGACTGTACGACCAGCCCTCGGCACAGCGGCTGTGCACCCAGCTGGGGGGCGCGCTGGTGGAGCCTGCCACCGATTCCGTTGCAAGTGGAGCGGCAATGGTGCTGAGCAGCATTATCCGCAGCACGGGCCTTCCTGCTGTCGAGGCCTGGCACGGCCTGCGCGACCTGGCCGTGGGTGTCAGCTGGCAGTGGCTGTCCACAGGGGCTGTGGTGTCGAGCACCAGCCTCAACTGGCTCCCCGGCCAGCCATCGAGTGGAATGAGCTCTGCTGAGGACCGCACCGGGTCACTGGCCATATCAGGTACGGTTCATCGGATAAGGCATGCACGCCACATTACAGACTACACAGACTTCACTGCACGCAAAACCACACGCATTGCGCCGCCCCTGCCAGTTAAAGCTACGGTTGCTACTCACAGGCCAGAAGGAGGACTGCGCGATGCTGGTCAGGCTGCGAGACAAGGCCACCTCTGGCTGGCGCGACGCGCCCTGCCGTGGCTCCTGGGCGCGGCCCATGTGCGCTCGGTCCTCCAAGGGGCGCCTGAGATCCAGCGGAGCAGCGCCCATGGCTCAGACTATTCTCATGGGCGCTCAGCAATATGCGCTGTACGATGTCCTGCTGGACTTTCAGGCGAGCACGGCTGCTGTCATTGATGGAGGACGCTCGCACCTGATTACTGCTAAGGACGCTCGCAACCGATTACTGATGAGGACGCTCGCACCTGATTACTGCTGCCTTGCCTGCACACTCGCAGTCGGCTGAAAATTTCTGCCAGTCGCAAGGCAGCGGCGGCTCTCTAGCGTACTTTGAGAGCCCCGCTGACGTGCGCAAGGTGCGTGCGACCCCAAGCTTCTAAACTCCTCGATCGTGCACTGCGTCTTTTTGCTGACGCAATGCACCAAGTGTGCCATCCACGCACAGGTGGCAGCGAACTTAGTGCCAAGTCTTGGCAGCCGCGGCAACCGCAGCTTGGTAATAAACGCCTGGGCTGGTGCCAACGATCTCGACGCGGAAGGCAACTGGGTATACACGGCCACGGGCACCGTGCCTGTTCCGGCCGACGTGCTGGTCACACCTCCAAGGCCAGCCACCATGGCGCGCCATCGGCTGCCGTACACGACTGCTAATGGCGAGCAGCATGCGGACGCACGCTGCCGTGCTGGCACCTTTGTGCGAGGCATCATGCTGGAAGGAGACCCTGGGAGCGGCGGCACAGACGTGCTTCCTGGGGGGCAGCGGGATGCCTACGGTGTTGGCAGTGTGTCCCTTTGGTGCGGCGCGGGCAACGACCCAAACGGCGCCAGCCCAACAATGAATGCCATCAGGTCGGGACCAGCCTACCCAGGAGCGCTCAGCAGTCCCTGGAGGTAAGGACTGAACATGCTTTGGGACGTACTTGAGGGCCTTTTGTGCCGGTGCTAGGGTCCACTGCTGAGCTCTGTTATGTCGCCGTGTAGCTACTGTGGATTGACACCTTACAACTATGCTGTTGGCATGGAGGTGAGTCCCTGATGGGTGGGAGTCGTCGCACACTCAATGTTGGGTGATTGCTGCTTTGTTTTGCGTGTGCCCTGCTGTGCATAGGTGTGGGCCACGCCCAGCTCTGCCAGCGACAAATTGGGCATCACGCATGTGGCACTGCTGTGCAAGTGAGGATGACTCCAGTCAGCCATGCAACTCCAAAGCTGCCACATGACAGATATCTAACAAGGCAACTAACGTGCCCGGCGGCGGTACAGGCTCGGCCAGACCGCGGGTCCAACCAACTCGGGTCTGGGCACCCTCCTGGGTAGCATTGCATGCGCGGTAGGGTGGGCCTAGCATGGGCCTACGTACAAGAGATCTCCTGACTACAACCTCATAGCAGTCAGCTACCGCACCGCATGCCATCTAATGCAGAATGACTTCCACGTGTGTGGAATATCTGCTCGTACGCAAGCACCCATGGGCAGCATCGGAGACGTAAGGACGTGCAGCTTATGCACCTGCTGCAAAGCTCAACGAATGACAGGCGTACGTCTGTCGTGTCTCACTGTTGTCCTTCACACCACAGGACACGGGACTCAACCAGGTCACGATGCTCTGTTGCCCCGATGTGGGTGGCCTACCGGTGCCACAGCATGTAACGCCGTACAATGTTGCGTACCGACGGTGGGTCGCCAATGCAGCATAGTGCAAGGCATCACGAGCCGCTCTTGACGAATGGGGCCGTCATGTGTGCGATGGAACAGAATTGCATACAGCTCAACTGCTGGTCCAAGCGCGTCTCGGGTAACTGACGGTAGCAAGGATGTAAACTTTGACGTCGGCATCGCATGTGAGTCCACCGACCGGCAGGCACTGTTCACTGCATTCCTTGCTTGCGCCGCCCTATCTAACAAGCTGCGCATTCATTTGCAGCGCTACCATGGGTCAGCATTGATCTAGGGCTGCTATGCGCCATCTCCAGGTATCCACACAGCATTGCGGGTCGTCCGCTGTACTTGCACATGCACTTGTGCTACGGCATGCCACTGGGTGCTGTACGCACACTTCTGCAACCAGGGTGGAGCTATTCCAAGCCGCTTTCATAGGCTATGGCATCCGCCTCCGTCTAGGTGCGGCCTCGTTCGTTACCCCAACGCCCCAACGTGCACCTTGTTTGCGATGAAGCATGCCTAGCCGCCAGTACGAGCGCTCACAGTCGCCTGCATTCCCACACACACACAGGTAACACCAGCATCAGCACCGCAGCCGACGGCAGCGCCATCACTACACTACCTGAAGTACTCTGGTGAGGATTGCTTGGCTGCCAGACCTGCCATCCGCATCCAGGCATATGGATATCCAGGCGTGTGGATTGCGCGCATGTGGATCGGATTGCATGGCCATACTTCCATCGCGTGCAGGAGCACGACTTTCATAGCTACCTACGTGGCACATCTGGACTCTCCCATTGTTGCTCGATGGGTTGTGCTACATACTGACGGTGGCCGTGATTTCAAGGTGAGTGCTCTCATCTGTGATTTTGAGTTGTTGCCAACCTGACGTCAGCAAGGCGCCTGCCGCGAATGCAGGTGTCCGAACTGCTCGTGTTTGGTCTGCCTTGGACGGGGCTCTACCCTGACCGCCCTCTGGGGTGCTATGCCGATAGCATGACTGACCGCCGCCTTCCAGTATTACTTCAAGAAGAGAGCAACTATATGACACCCCAGCTTTGCGGTTTGCTTGCTCGCAAGGCAGGATACAGCATGTACAGCGTGCAATATGGCTATCAGGTATGCTTGGTGGCAAGCACACTGTAGGTGGCCAGACAGGCAGGGTGATCCAGCAGCACCGACCTGACCTGACATGTCACGTGTGTCGTGTCCGTTGCATGCAGTGCTTTGCCGGAAATGATTGGGTGAGGCGCGGCAAACAGCAGCACTGTTATTTTCATTTCTCATATCCCGTACAAACTTGAAACCACTGCCGCACAGGCCAGAGCAATCGGCCTGGGTGCATCAACTGACTGTACCATCGGGTGTCCGTGAGTGCACACACCAGGCTTGCCACTGCCCTTAAGGCGTGTGCGTGCGCATATGTATGTGTTGCTCATCGTATGCTCCGGTGGCGATGCAGGGGGGATATGGCCCAGGTCTGCGGCGGCTCTTTAGCAAACGCATTGTATCGCGTGCAAGGTGTGCAGGTGCAGGACACGAACGCAAGTAGCACGCACCTTGCGCTAATCAATGTATTACGAGCCCTGCAGGCCAATACAGTGACGAGAGCTGCTCCCAGCTGAGGCTATCAAGCAGCATCTCAAGTCAGCTAGTGCGCCGACAGTGCAGAAGCACCAGCAACTGGGTTGCACTTGCACGGCCACTGTGCCAGAGGCCCTTGAACGTCGGCGGCAGCAGCAGCGACACAGCGACAGCGCAGACGGTGGACGCACCACTGGCAGCCAGCGAGGCTCTCAGCGCCCGCCCAGCAGTGTCGCTGGTGCTGGCAAACAATGTGGAGCTGCTTCTGTTTGATATGGCCGCCCCGTGGCGCCCGGCGCACAGCATCTGCTTGGTGCGTGCTTGCTCAGCGTGCTCGCTGCTCTTTAGGGCTGGCCTGCGACTGGGCACGTACTTGCACTTGCCATACTAGCCGTACAAGCCGATGCAATATCCAGCCTGACGTGGACATACATGCCGTCAACACTGCAGGCGCACGGAGGCAGCCTTGCGGACGGCCAGTACACTGACAGCGTCATTGCCAACTTGGTGGCCAACTGGGCCCACGCATTTAACAGAACAGCGCTGGGGCTGTGGTATGGTGCGCAGTACAACCCTTCCCTGTCGGCCTGGGAGACACCAGCCGGCGAGGCCCTGGCGCCCTCTCTGGCACCAGCTGCCGGCGGCAGCACACGCCTTTGTGCGGCTGTCGAGTACGGGCTTCAGGATGGCGTGCTGTCTGGCCCGAGGGAGCGCGTGGCCAGAGACTGTGACAGCGGCTTGCGTTTTGTGTGTCAGCGGAGCCGGACTTCACATGTACCAACAGCCAGCATCGCCATGCCAATCGCCACCATCATCGTCCGGGGCACCATCCTCACTCTGTACGAGGAGACCCCCTCCTGGCAGGGCGCCCGCGCGTACTGCCAGCAGCAGGTGATGCTGCATAGCGATTCGGTTTGCCTCGTTGCATTGGCACGCAGTCGTGTCAGAGCCCAACACCACGCTATCTTCATTGCAGGGCGGTGACCTGGCAGCGGTCGCAACGCAGGAGGACTCCGATACCGTCTCGGTAGCGTTGTCCCAGTGGGCAGCCACCCGCAGCTCAAGGAGCTCCTACGTCTGGCTAGGCGCAACGGATGCACAAGAGGAGGGCTCCTGGGCATGGGTGACTGAAACGCTGCCCACAAACGGCACCAGGTGGCGTACAGGCGAGCCAGCTGTAGACGCCAGCAAGAACTGCGCCGTGTGGGAAGTAAACATCAGCGGCCGTAACTTCTGGCGAGCTGAATATTGCGAGGCATCCGCCCATGTGCTATGTGCAAGAGGTGCGGTACCCTGCGCCAACCCTTGTAGCAGTGCATGCATGCTCGAGCCCTCATCGCGGCCTTCGTTGCGCCTGCAGGCATACCGCTGGCTCGCTGCGCCGGTCGCCAGCAGGGGAGCTCGGCGAGCCCCCAGATTACTTGCCCGCCTGGCGCTGTGCTAACGGGTAGGATCACCTGGAAAAGATACTGGAGGAATGCCGGCGCCTGCTATACGTCAGCTTTCTTGCCCTCACGCACCTTGCCTACGACAGGTGTGACCGGCTTCCGGCAGCCCGCAGCGGTAGCAGCGTCCCTGGGACTGTCATGGGCCCCTATTTGCAGCATCCCGGGCCGTGCGGTTGCAGCCCTACAGTCACCACCAGGTGCGGTCATGTTCAATTCTATTTTAGTCGCTTGTCGAATGGCAAGTAAGACTGGTACCCAGATAAGTGACCCATTGCCACATCTGCCGCAATGGCATTCGACCCACGCAGGCGGCAGAATTGCGCCAGTCAGCTGCCGACGTTCTTGGTCCATCCCCCGCATCGAGGGATCTGACATGGTCGAGGCAGCAGACGCATGGAACTGCGCTCGAGCCTGCCTGGTACCCGCATCGCCATTTGGCCCCTACCAGTCGCCCCTGCTGGCGGTGCGTTCAGCAACGCACGGAACCTCAGTTGTGTCGTACAGCTGCAGACATCCCACGCTGCCACCCAACCACTGCCCTTCAGGTCTTTTACGCAAACGGCACCTGCCGCTGCGCACATGCGCTGGATGGACAGCAGCTCAGCGCCCAATCATGGCAGGCCAACAGGGGCCGCCCGGGCTACGTGCTCGCTTACGGGGCCGACGACACCATAGAGCAGCTGTGCGCCACCGATGGCAGCACACTGCTGCCGGACCTCGGCGAGATGAGCACCCTCGCAATTGGTGCGCGGGGGTGTCTGAAAATCTAGGTTGCATCATGTCTCATGCACTTGGTCCTGAGCCGCCGTGAGCATTTGTCTTCTGCTTCACAGATCTCCGCCAGCCCCGGCTCGTTGCGCTCCTCGGCGACTCCAAATACCGACTCATGCTGGGCCCGGCTGACTGGGAGACCGCTCGCCGCACCTGCCAGGCCCAGGGCGGCCACTTGGCCACCCTGGACCGCCCCGAGTCAGCCAGCGAGCTGCTGGCGCTGCTGCGGCGCAATCTGACGCCGAGCGAGCTGCAGCAGCTGCAGAGCGGCATCTGGGTCGGCATGTACCTGGCGCAGGCGGGCGTGTACAGGTGTGTTTGTGCGTCTCGACACGAAGGCACCGGCTTGGTCTGCGACTTTAAACTGCAACTGGACATGTCGCGCACACGCACATTGGCGATCGTGTGCTTGCAGGTGGCTCAACGGTGCCCAAGTTGCAGCGGGCAGCACCCGCGTATCTGCTGTACCCAACCCTAACTGTGGCATGCTGAGGACAACTCTGCCAGCCGCATTGTGGGCCGTGGGCTGTAAAAGCTCGCTGCCAGCCTACGTGTGCGAGACGAGTGAGCAGCTGGGATGGCAGGGGCGCTTTATGTAGGGCTACTGGCACGTGTGAGAAATTTTGAGGCTTGCCTGCAACTACTGCAACCATCCATCCACACAGGCACGGCTGTGGATACACGCCTTTCAGGTTGGTATCAATACCTTAATTTCGTTAAAACATTGCTGCGTGTGGGCATTTGAGTGGTATATAAATGCATTGCTGCATGTTGTGTGCAAATGCAGACCTGACCCCCGGCGAGGAGCGTGGGCTGTCGCCCCCAGCCATGCCAGCGTTCCTTGGGAACTGGACCGCTATCTTGTACCGCGCACATGCCGTAACCTGGTTCACCGCTCACAAGATCTGCAAGGATAAGGTGGGCACATATGATGAACACCAGGCAAAGGAGGCTGTGACACCGTGGCAACATCGATCGTGGTTTCACTGCTGAAGAAGTTCCCAACACAGACGCCCCAATGC
Organism: Chlamydomonas sphaeroides; assembly: GCA_001662425.1. NCBI lineage: Eukaryota > Viridiplantae > Chlorophyta > Chlorophyceae > Chlamydomonadales > Chlamydomonadaceae > Chlamydomonas > Chlamydomonas sphaeroides. The sequence continues at coordinate 113,339 of BDDC01000060.1, forward strand.
TAGGCTCTCTGCCAAAAAAATCAACTGTCGCTGTCCGCTGTCACCGCCATGTCCCTGCCAGGGCCACGACCTGCTGTGGCTATTTGACGTGGCCGAGCAGCAGCTGGTGGCTGCCTGGCTGCAGGGCCTGGGCATGGACACGCCCGTGTGGACGGTGGGTGCGGCTGGCGAGCGATGCATAGTGAACGCACAACAACGGCAGGATGCTGAGCAGGCATGCAGCTTCAGCGTGTGACCCGTGATCCAACTAGCGCCACCAGCGGCCTCTTTTCACCAAATGCCACCGGTGCAGGCACTCACGACAAACGCTGGCGGCAGCGCAGCATGGCGGACCAGCACTGTAAGCCGACTTGCTACTGGGGGGGGGGGATTCCGCAGGGGGTAGGGCGGGACGCATTGTCAATTGTCAAACGTGCCAAGCACAGCGCAATGGGCTCACCAGACGCGCTCCTACCTCCTCGCGCAGGAAACGATGCGGGATGCTGCTTTGTCGACGTGGGCCATGCCCAAGGCCACGGCGAACCAGTGCGGACTGCTCAATGCCACAGCCAGCCCATCACGAGTAACGCTGTACGACTGCTCCCAAGCCAGCTTCCCCTTTGTCTGCAAATCGCGTCGTGGCTCTTGGCCAGGGCTACCTGCAGCCTCCGGGGTGTCTCCACCGCCGCCACCGTCACCACCACCAAGGCCGCCACCACCACCGTCGCCATCGCCACCACTGCCACCAGGAGGGGAGGTGTCGACGCTGTTTGCAACTGCTGTCTACAATGGCAACTCGTACAAGTACATGAGGGGTGCAGAAACATTTTTTGTAGAACCGCGCACTGCATGCAGAGAGGCAGGGGCAGATCTGGCCTGGTTCGACTCAAACAAGGAGCTTGAGGAGGTACGTATATGGGCACTTACAGATAATTGTGGGTTTAGTGGTTTGTCTTGAGTTGCTCAAATGACGGCGCACACCGTGTTGCCTTCAGGTCGCGACTCAGCTGAGGTACGCACATGACTGAGCAATCCAACGAACGCTTGCTGTCCATGTCACGTTTGTGGCAGCACATATGTGAACCGAGTATTATTGTAGCGTGGTATAGCAGGCTGCATGCGACCACATGGTGGTGCAACACTGTGCAGGGGACAACTTCTTGTTGTCAGTTCCGAGCGCATCGAGCACAGGGCTTGGATTGGCCTGCGCCGGCCAACCTCAGCTGGTGCTTACACAGGAAATTGGAGTTGGCTAGCCACCGGCCGTGCACCTCATCCCAGTGTGTGGCTGAGCGGTGAGATTGAATCCCACTCAAATGACCAACCCAACAGCACATGGATCCGCCTCCTTACCAATGCAACAAAAATTCAACGAATAATCATGTTGCACGTCCTGCCGCCTCGTGCCATAGGTGAACCACGTCTGACGGACAATTCTGGTAAGCAGCATGATTAAAGTTGCGTGTCTGGCAAGGCAGGAGTGATGATGAGTTTCTTGACGTCGCAACTTCTTCTATGTTGGCAGGGATCGCTGGGAGGTTGATGGACTGCGGTAAGGGACTTGAAAGATTTCGTAGGTTACAAGATCGCGTGGCAGGAGGTGAACGAGCATGACGTACTGAAACATTGCCAATGCATTGCCTCCATATAATGTGTTTGACAAATTTTAGGCAAGCTGTTAATTGACCTTCAAAAGCGCCCCGGCACAATTGACGCTCACGGAGTGGTGGCGCACAGTTGGTAAGCACAGCTGCACGTGAGCTGCATGCGAGCGATCATGTGTGTCATCAGACCCTTTCCAAGCGACCCCGGCGGCGTACGCATGCGCATGCAGTGCGGATACCAACAATCGTCGCCACTACATTTGCAAGTTGGGGAGCTCACGCGCGGTCACGCCAGCGCCACCTGCGGATGCTGCAGTGAGCTCACCGCGCGCACTTGACGATGCAGCCCCCTGACGCACACACGCAGTTACCACTTGACCACCCCCCATCACATTGCCGCCGAGTGCAGTACTTTCAGCCAGCCTCGACAACGGTTGGAAATGCAAGTTTTACGCTGTACCCAAATCTGCTTACCTGGCATCAAGCCGTCAACTTCTGTCAGATGCGAGGCATGCGCCTGGCGGACTTTTCGTCCTATGCGGAGTACCAGCAGGTGTACTCCAGCATCGTCTTGCCACAGCCATTTGGCGACGTGGCCCTGTCGCCGCCACGCCAGGGTGCGGGCAGTGCTTTGCGGTGTCTTACTTGTGCATGCATGCATGTCCACTGTCCACTGTCCACGTACGAGCTGTGTGCCGCGAGTCGGGTACCACAAGCGTGTGTTACACTTCATACATTGTGCCGCCGCACAGTGTGGTTGGGCTTTAACGCAATGAGTGCAACGTCCTTCACGGGCACGGACAACCGGGCGGTAGCTGCGCCCCCGTGGATTGCAGCCTATGGTGTCTGGTTGGATGGGGAGCCGAGCGTGCCAGGGGGTCTACAAGACCAAAGCTGTGTGGCATGGACGCTGCGCGCCCGCTCCGATCTGGTGAGAAGTACGCACACTTGGGACTGCAGTATGTGGCGCCCGTGGAACGGAGTATTGGCTATGAGCAAGAAGTGAGCATGCCCGGCGGTGGCAACCTTGCTTGCCTCAGGGGACACGTACACTCGGCCTGTCGAGTGCGCCTTGCAACGCCTACCTGCCTCCGCTGTGCAGAGGTAAGGATGTCATCAGTGCGGTGGCACACAATGCATCCGCTTACCACGCAAACGCACATCGCACCATTGCCACGACACGCATGTGAACTGGGGTTTCCCCGGATCTGCGCGTCACAGGCGCACCTGCCCCGGCACTGCCATCTGCCGCCGTGGACGCTTTGCCGGTGGCTTCTAAGCGGCAGCTTTCTGACCAGGCCACCACACAGACAGTGCGGGGTGGCTACGTGTACACCGTGTATGAGGGCATGATGGCAACCTGGCGCCAGGTGGGCGTTGTCGTCACTGTGTTGCTTGGGAGATGACGTCAAAGCCAGCTGCCTCGAGCCGAGGCCAACTCAACATCACGCCACACGTGCCCTTGCCTAGGCCTCGCTCCTGTGCCGCACGGCCCTCCACCCCGGGGAGCTGGCGGTTCTGTCGACAATCCAGGTATGACTGGGTGACGAATCCGTCCGGTCCGTGCAAGCTACATACAGCTGAGCATGCAGGCCCGCGTGAGTTTACGTCTATTGACTCCCCCTTATTTCTGCATGCTGGCAGGACGCACGGGTTGTGTCCGACCTGTTGAAGAACACCCGGCAGCAGCTGGGCAGACAGCCAGGCCGGCTGTGGCTTGGGGCAACGGATGCCTTGTCGCTGGGTTCCCCTTACTGGGCCTCCGCGGGCGGTGCACAGCTCGAGCCGCAGCTCCGCGGGGAATGGATTGCCACGGGCCAAGCCGCCGCTTGCGCTTACCTCAACACCACGACCGCCCTGGTCCTGCCTGCCGACTGCAACACGCCCTCCGGCTTTCTGTGCATGTCGCCCTGGCTCAAGGGCTCACACGTTGGCAGCGCCGAGCTCACTGGAGACGGGCAAGTTGTTTGGAGACCATGCGGCATGTGTTTGGCGTCAGCGTGCTGCCATACGTCGTCATGATCGACCACCCCATCCGCACGATGACGGGCACAAACCACCAACGCCTTCGCAGGCTGCCCGACCTGGTTGTGGCCACCACCTGCCCCGCGGTGGGGCTGTCGCTGGTCGCACTGCAGCAGGCCCGGGCGCCTAGCGCGTCCGCCCAGGCAGCGTCCAGGCCAAGCATGCGACAGCGCTCATGTGGAGATGGCATCCCCGTGGAGGGCAGGGTGCGTGGGGTGATGGTGGGAGCACACGGCGCATGCACATTGTGGCATGAATGCCGCACACACAACGTTGTGGGCGTGTGCTCTCAAAATGTCTCTGAAACACCCGCCCCTGCCTACACAGGAGGAGTGTGATCAAGGCTCTGGCTATGACACCAGCGGCAGTCTCTGCACTGCTGATACCTGCCGCATACGGCCCCGCCTTGCGCTAAGGTGCGATTGTACCTCAACACCCGCCACTGCACCGCGCCAGCACGGCTGCCCACTCTAGTGCCTAAGCTACACGCATGCGCATGGTGCAGCGTGCAAAAGTGCTGCGACACGCCATGCCCCTACTTGACGTTCAGATTTCTAGCTTGAGCTCCCTGAACACACCGGCCGCAGGACCTCCGCTCGCGAGGCCGTTATCGAGCTGGGAGACGGCACGCAAACCCTGGACCGATTCGGCACCAGCTGGACCATATTGGCACAAGCCAGGGGCTTCAACCAGACACGCTTATCTGATGCGGACCCACTTGTCCTGCCGGGTTTCAGTGGAGTGCCACGAGGTAATGTGCAAGGGGGGGCGGTACGGGTGCTATGCCATGTGGCTTCACGACAGCCGCTTAAGCTGGAGCACCCCTGCAGGGTTCGACCCTCGCACGCCGGCCAAGCTCCACGTGCAACAGCGCCTTACGCCTGGTACACCCTTCCAGTACCGTGCGATGCTGCGCACGCCAAGCTCCTACCCAGCACTTCCCGACTGGAGTGATGTCGAGTCCACGCCTTCCTGGGACAACACCTTTACAAATGGTTCGTCTGACAAGACTCCTAGCTGCTGCATCCATCCGCGGTCGGGGGTATTGGCATTAGTGCTTGTCACGGACATGCTCTGCACGCAGGCACCACGTCGTGCGGCTGCACCCTGGACAATTCCGGTGGCCAGCCCGTCAACCTCACCGTTGTACAACAACACACGAGCGTCATGTTCAGGTATGCAGCGCCGCAATCACTTACATGCTTGGCTGCTCATCGCATGCCGCCACCTACCTGCTGCCCGCAGCTGGGTGGTGGGCAGTGCCTGCGAGTCGGGCATCAGCGTCACCCGCAGCCTGGTCGACCTGGCGAGCGGCGAGCTGCGCAATACGGTCACCACTGCACAGCTGTCAATCAGTTTGCCTTGCGGCACGCTGTACAAGCCTGCTCAGACAGAGCTCAGTGAGGACATTATGCGCGACGACCTCAAGGTCGGCCTCACATACCGCTACTGCGTCTCGGTGGCCTCTGATGCCTCGGAAATGACCTACCTCAACCCAGCCAACCCGCTGGCAGTTGGCCGTTTTGTAAGCGGTAAGCTTATTTTAGGGGCCATACATAAAGCTTAAGATGGGCGCTGGGTTGGGTTCGTAGCTAGGAGCGTGTCGGCACTTGCATGCTTCTCGCTGGCCTATGCGTAATGAGCGAGATTATTGGTTCAGGGCACTGATGCATTGGCAAGATAATGTGCTCAGTTGACATGCCCCTGTCCTCCACCCTGCAGAGCCCGTATGCCGTGATGTGACCGTCATGTGGACTGGGCGGCTAACTGGCGAAATCAGGACACGAGTTAATTCTCCAGCTCCTGGAGTGCGCATGACAGCTCACATCCTTGGCACATCGACTGTTGTTTCGGCCACTGCAGATGGCAGCGGCAAATTCAGCCTGCTGCTGCAGTCACACTTGCCATCGTGCAATCCACTTATCGCTCCAGGTAACAGGACGCCTCACATGTGTGCGTGTTAGGCGCCCTGCATCCTTTATGACATGATGTTTACTTTGCTGACTTCGGTCCATGATCACAGAGAAATGCATCGGGCGCCCTGTTAGGTGCGTTTGTACGCCAACCGGCAGCTCATGAAGATCAGCGCAAGCCATGTCTCATGCCCAACCATGACGCCGTGCGTTACAGGGTTACAGCCAGCAAACGAACCAAGCTACGATCGGGCCAGGTCATACTGCATGATCTGGCGGTCAGCAACATCCAGGGTGCTTCTCAGGTGGGGTTTGAGCTTGGATTTGAGCACGCATGCGCAGACGGAGCTGACAGGTGCCCTTCTTGGCCATGGCTGTGCGCATGGTATGCATGACAACAGGTATTGACACTTCAGCACGCACAGACCTTGAACATGGACCTAACCATGGATAGGAGCAGTCTGCCGATCACAGGATACGTCAGGTGCGTGTGTGCGTGGCAATCCTGAGACGTACCATTCCGCCAGAGTGCCACGGGCGAGACGTGACGTAATCAGTGTTTGATGCATGGTTGGATCACCCAGGTGGCCTGGAAGCAGCGCCAGCGTGGGTTTCGCGGAGACACGCGGCTGCCCCGTTAAAGGTGCCATAATGCAACACATGCCGGCACTCGCCACATCAACATGCGTACCTACCCTTACCGAAGTATTATGTTGGTTGCAGACGTGTCCGTGTGCGCCATCAACGTTATCAGCAATAACACAGTGGGATGCGCCATATCCGACAGCAACGGGGCCTTCCTCCTTGCACTTGGCATTGGGACCTTGCTGAGGCTGGAAGCAAAGTACGCCAACCACACCTTTGTACAGGCTCTGCCTTTCAGTGCCGAGGTGTGTGTTCATGTTCATATGTGCGTGTACTGCCATTTTTAGTTTGCTGCCTGTGTTTCGCCAGGCCGATGATGAGGGTGTATTTGAGTTGTCAGCCCCAGTGTATGATATTGTCATCACTGACACGACAACGGTACGGAATCGCCACGAGTACCCTTTATCAAGTGCACGGCGCGGCGAGCATCTGCATTGGCAATAACATGCTGGCATATGCAGAGACTTGCTGTATTCAGCATCACGGGTGGCGGAGATGGCTGCGCCATGCAGCTTGGCAGGGCAGTTGTCCAGTTTACAGCCATGGGTTGTGAGGCCCACATGTCACAGCCAGAGGTGAGGCCCGCTGCAGCTGCTGGCGCTGGCTTCTCAGCTACAGGCCGGTCACATAAAGCTTTGGACTACCGCGTCCACACACTTGTAGCGTCATGGCCACCTTGAATACTGACCCAACGATTGCCTGTGTTATGGTTGTGCAGGAGTTGCGCCGCACCAGCATTGGGGTTGACTCCGACGGTCGAGCCGTGACCGAGACCACCTTCCGGTGTGCTCGTCAAGCAACTGACTTGTTAAATGTTTGCCGACTTAAGGACTGCTTCATTGTCGATGATGCCTGCACAGAACATCAGTGCAAACAATGACGTCTGCCTGCACGCAGGCTGGCAGCCCTGCCGTGGCTGGTTTCATACGTGACATTGGCAGAGCCTGCACCGGACATCAATCCCGTTGCTGTCGACAATTACGTGCGACTCACGTCCCAGGTTGGCATGCCCACTATGCGTATGCGATGGGCAGTGACCGCATGGCTACTTCCCATTCACACCAGTAGCCTTGCTTGCGCGTCGTAATATCAGCTGTACTGTCGTGCAAAGCATAACACATACTATGTATCCATATGTGCATGTTCTCCTGTTCAGGTCACGCGGCTTGTCAACTTGACAAATGAGCAACAAGTAGGAGAGGCGGCGGATAAGCAGGCGGCCAGCGTGATTCGATTTGAGTACCGCGCACCAGTGGATCTGGAAGTCGACGTGTGCAGGGTGCCGGTGGCAGGTGTTCTCGTCCCCTTTGCGTGCGGCTCATTCAGCCTTAGCGAGCAATGCTCTATGCAGAATCAGGTGGGTGTCTAGAAGGGGCTCTAGCTGCTGCCGCTGTAGACCACTATATTCCACATGCAACCTGGCTGGCTGTCATGCATCGTGCGCCCAAACACAGACGGATGCAGCGTATCAGCGTGTGTATGCTGCCTACCAGCCTTCCCGCTCGGAGCTTGTGCAAAAGGATGTGGTGGTGCTGCGCACGGGTGTCAGCTACAAGTAAGGGCGCAGGTTGAGGCGTTCAGAGCAGCTTGCATAATTTCGTTGGCCGCATGTGCCATCATCAGTAAACCTGGCTTGATGCTGCAGTGTCCGCATCCGTGTGCTGGAGCGCTATGGACGCCAGACATGCCGCTTGCTGGATAACAGCGTCATCATCCAAGACGCCATTGGTGCCTCCGGGTCTGCCATGCGCCTGCCGGTACGGAGGCATAGCCTGAAATTACAGCGTCTGCAGCCTGCACGTTGGTGCACCTATCTTGCATATCACCGCACCCGGCAGGTTACAGTGTCTGAAGTCACTGGTGTGGCTGAGGCTGTCTACACGCTCACCCCTGGTAGCCCCAGCTTCTCGATCATCACCGCCAACGCCCTAGCCATGATTGTGGAGGTGGAGAACACCAATGGCTGGCCAGCCCGCAGCTTCAACTTGTACGCGGTGGTCAGGGGCGACGTGGTGCGGTCCGGCACTGGCTTCATCGAGGTGCCCACACCCGTGCCGCTGCTCATCCTGCGCGACCCGCCTGGCGACACGAGCTCTGTCAATCTCAAAAGCGCTATAACAACGGCTGTGTCGTAAGCTAGCTGCTGCCTTGCAGGCCACCAAAGCATGCGGGTCTTCAACACAAGTTGTCTTTGTTTTCTTGCAGGCTTTCCATGTCGCAATTTGACAAGACCACGTGTGGCGGGTAAGTTCCAATTGAACGATACACCAAGTGCTTCACATGCGTGATATAATTGTCAGCTGCATATAAAAGCATGCAAACAGCAGGGCAGGGGTGCAATTGAAGAATCATGGCCTGATAGGTGCCCACGTGGTGCCATGTGCAGACCTGGAGACGTCGACATGCTCAAGACCCTTGGCTGGGTGCGAGATGTTTTCATGGAGCCACACAGGGCTGCCCGCACGCAACATACACCCGACCGGTTTGTACCTGACGCTACGCCTTCGTACTGATATGTGTGCGACGTGTGATGCACTTGCAGACGCTATTGTCTAACATCCCATTTTCAAAGGTACGTCCCAAATGCACGTGTTCGCTTCAATTGTTGTTCAATGCCCGGCTGGCTGGCTTTGCCCGCCTCTTACCAGCCCGTTCGGCCTGCCCTGACTTGGATATTCTTATTGCAGATAACAAAAACGCCTGCCAAGGTTGCCGATTTTGTGAGTTGCTTGCCACGTCGTGACTGCTGTGAAGAACATGCATGATACTGTCGGTTGCTGGAACATGTTTGTAGGAGAATGCCGTCAGGAAAGCTCTTCGAACATTAGCAAACTTCAAAGTGGCCTTCAAACTAGGAACAGCGGGCAGGGCCTTTAAATCGTTCACGCGGGTAGTCCGCACTGCTCAACGAATCGGCCAGAAGCTACTCGATGACGGCCATAAGAGCAAGACGATAACATGGCTCCCAGGTGGGTGACGTGCCACTATGCATAATGTTTCACGAAAGCCTTACTTTGAGATGCTTACATCTGAGTTGCGTACGTCCCTTGTACCACTCTTACGTTGTTGCAGCCGACATTGCAGCAACAGTTGAAAGCATCAATGAGGCGAACGCAGCTCTAGATAATGCCGCCAACAATGCTCCCAGGACTGCAGAGGTACGCAGGCGGCAATAGAGCTGCAAGCAGCAAGCATGTACACAATATCTACAATGCCCCGTGCAGTCACTAACAAGTGAGCAGCTCAGCGCTAAAGAAAATCTGGAGGGCAAGCTAGATTCCTTGTCGACAAACGAGAGGCGCTTCAGGTCCGCCGTCACACGTTTCCAAGGCAAGACCAATCTTAAGCATGTACGCATATATGCTACACAATAATACCATTTCTCTTTGCGGCACCCACTCAAACAGATTATCTTCGTAAGCGGGCCAATTATGGAGGCACCCCAAGTGTCAACCCTGTCAGGGACGCTGCGATGGCTGACCAGACATCACCATCAGATGGCAACCCTAACGCTGGCCGCGGCAACGGGTTCTCGGCCGTTTACAGCAAGGGTGAATCTAATGATATATTGAGGGACTACCTGGATGCCGCCGGTATTGGAAACGTAGACGATGCAACATACGCGTTGCTGGCAGGTGGGCGTTTGTGTTGTGTTGTTGTCGCAAGCCCTGGATACGTAGCTAGGTGCCAGAGCTTGTGGTTTCCGCATGCACGCAATTCTAATTATGTGTCTGCTATCCACACGTGCATGCATCATTGGTGCGCATGCAGCTAGCTTTATTGGCAAGGGAGCAGATGTACTGGACTCACACCTGTTCCTGGCCAACGCATTGTCGACCTACGAAAAGGACAGCCAGGAGCCAGGAGCCCCAGCAGCAGATGTTAAATTACAAGACCTCACTATCGCGTTTGCTCAGGCAAGTTACAAGCGCCCACGCAGCAGTGGCATCATGGGCAAAGTATGAAGGCATATATGCCTGCATCCAGGACCCATTTGCAATTAACTCTGGAAATATTGAGCTATCGGGCAAGGCCAGCGAAGTTCCTACGGCGTACAGAGGTGGTGGTGAATTTTCAGCATATGGTGAAGAGGCGATTGTGAGTACGAGATGATAACGGATAATATGGAAGTCATCCGATCCGGCATTCAACCACATGTACTTTGCCCTGCGCCCCAAAAGCTTCCAACGTGCGGCAAGACAAAGTTATCAGTCGGCTATACTGGCAAGGTGTGAAGCGTACATGCATACAGCTGGTTGGTGTACTCTGCCATTAAACTGTGTTGGCCCTTTGCTACCCTGACAAACTTTCCACAGACTGATTATGTAAGTGGCTTAGAATACACATGTGCATGGCATAGCATCAGTTGGCAGAATGTCATCCATGTGAACGATTTGTTTGCCTGCAGTGTGCTGGAATTGGAGCGGAGGTCTGTTACAACCCGTATGCAGATACAGGCAAGCATGATCACAGTCGTGACTACTGCTGGTTCTCTACTTTCATCGCTAAATAATTTGCCATGCTCATGGCTGGACAGGCACCGCCGGTTTTCAGTCAGATCGAAGGTGCGTCGTGCAGCAAGTCATCCGATCCATGCTGGATCCTCAAAAGCTGTGCTGAATGTACATGGTTGAGATCTCACGGAAACCCTGACAACACCCTACGTGTTGCTACACCTATCAGCTTTGTCAACTCCGGTAGGCACGTGGCTGATAGTGACATAGCTTCGCCCAGCAACAGCCGTTCGATATCCATGCGTTGTGCTGGCCTGCATAGCGACGAGCTAAGCCCCGGCCGTGTATTGGTGGTCATACAGGGGAGGAGACACACACGTACAAGCTAACCATGACCAAATCAGAGGCATGTGTTGCTTGCTGGCTTGAACAAGCAAAATCTCATCAGTGTGCAATTCAGCATGCTCCCATATGTTTGCTTGCACATGCCCAGGGCTTCTCTACTCCAGGTCCAAGCAACCTCTTTATGCAGGGAAACAACTCAGATATGATCCTGGTAAGTGCTGGCTAGTCTCACAAGCACGGCACAAGGCATTTTTTGCTGGACTAGCTGGACTGACAGATGACCCGCCCTTTCATGCAGGCACCAACGTTTGCTGTCATGTTCATCTTGACGGATCGCTTGGCATGGAACACGGATACCTGCTCTCCTGAGGCTACAATGGGCATCCCGTGAGTGTCGATGCTTGCTTCATATGTGCATAGCACGTGTGACTTGTTAAGATTTTGCCGGGACAACTGGGAATTCAGTCAAGCTTTTATGTGTGTGTCCATGGATACTGGCTGCTTACAGGAGTTGGGACATCAAACCAAAGATGGACAGCACGGCGTGGCACAGGTGGGTACAATGCCAATCACATGGACTCCAGCTAGGCGTTTAGCTACTTGTCCAAGGTACCTCTGCTTTCTCCTGTGCGGCCGCAGCGTGTACCACATCAAAAACATCATCCTGCCCGACATGGGCGCTCTGCTCAAGCAAGAACAGGACAAGGGCGCCAGTGGCAATCAGGCAGTAATTGCCAGCCTCAAGAATGGCATGGCGGGGTAAGGACACAGTATGTAGATTATAACAACCCCAGTTTGGGACCGTGACGTCTGCGTATCCTGTGTGATGTATACCCAAACAAATGCAGCTGGAACAAAATTCTGGATGTATCCAGCAAGCTGGCCGACATGGCATTCCAAGAAAACAATTCTGACAAGCGCCGGCTGCCTGGCTACATGGTGCGCAGTAATACATGCTTCCAGTTTAGATGTTGTCGCCAGTCAACATCGCCGCCCGCACCACCCCGCCCACACAGCTTGACAGCCCCGACAGTAATAGTCTGCTGGTGCAGCCCGAGGTGGAGGGTGTATGGCACACAAGCATGGAAAACCATGACGACAGGAACAAAGTGGGTAACAGCAGGCTGCATCATTGTAATACAACTTCACTGATAAAGGCAGCGCTATTTTTGCATGCATCCTTCATCGTGTGTGTCCAGTACATGTACGATGGTCGCACTATTGATGCCGGGCGGTTGGAGGGGGTAAGCAAGTGGGCTTCATTGCTGCATAGATGCTGCGTGTCTGTACGAGTCGGTGTAAGCTTGTTTGGCGCCCCCAGGAGCCGGTGTGGAGGCAGGGCTTCTTTGAGGGGCCCGACAAGCTGCAGCAGCTGATGCTGCGCACTCAGGTAAGCTGCACACAAGTTTGTGGGGCAATCAATAGGCTGAACTCAGCAGCGCAAGTGGCCTAAATAAACAAATCACGGCGTTGCTTCTTCAGGCGCTCTTTGAGGAAGGTGGCGAGCGCGGTAACATTGTCATTAAGCCTACCGTTGACGCCATGGGCGGTGTGCTTGCGGCCAAGCAGCTGGATGCACTGCAGCAGGAGCAGAAGCGCGAGTTTACGAGGTAGAATAACCATTTTTGCAGCAATATATCGCCTAAGCCAACCCAACGTGAGTGACTGCCCTTGGCCGTGCATGCTAGATTCTCTTTCTCTGGAGGTGGTGGCTCATATACATACACCCTTACGGGTGAGTTTCGGGTCGAAGGGGCAAGGACGTCCATGCAGGCCAACGAAACTAACCAGTACTCATTATGCAAGCCTTTCCCAACTGACCCCGCCCCTTCTCGAGTCCAGCCCTGAGCGCGCTGACTAGCACAATCAAGTTCACTGTCGCCTTTACAAACCAGGTACATGCTTTGCTTACATACAGTCAAGCTATGGCATGACATCCTGCAATGTCAGCTGCATGCGCCACAGCGTTAGTAACACTATCCCCCGAATCTGTGCCCTTATTCTCATAGGCTGGCTTCTTTGGCAAGGTTGGCAAAGCTGCCGCCGACATACATTTAGCGCATGGAGCGGACCACCGCGAGTGGAAGAATAAGTTGCTTGCTTGAGTGCTCATGTTAGTGCAACAATGCATTGCGTACATACATGCGCAGGGAGAGATGAATTTTGCAGCTGGCAAAGTCACGACCGAAGTGAGGACCTTGTCATTGCAGCGCTATATGGCTGTTACCCCATATGCAAAGGCAACCCATACAAGCAATGCTTGTCAAACCATGACCGTTGCACTCAAGAATACCATTTGAAAGTATGTAACCAACATGCACCCTTCATGGTGTGTCTCACAGGACGAGGGCCTGTACACAGTAGAGCTCAACTTCCTGAGCACACAGGTCCAGGTGCGCGGCGGTTATGTATATGTTGTACGGTATGATATGATGTACGTATTGTGTGTTAACGATTGTGCAATCTTGAGGTATTGGCGTAAAGTCGCCTGCTGATTGGCCTGGATTTCTCCTACGACCCGCCTCTGCCGCCTCCGCCTACCGAATCCATTCCCCCAGGAGACAACGCGTGAACGCACCGTAACTGTGACCATTTCCGACGACGACCCTGGAGACGCCTTTCTGGTGGCTGTCAAGCCCGACCCGGCCTTCGGCGTCCCAGGTGGGCGAGGTTGTGAGTCGTGCTCGTCATCTGCCTGCTGGTCATCGCTGATTGGCATATCCAGGGCGATTTGCTTACCTGCCCAATCGCTGCCGCGTTCTAAGCAAGTGCACAACTACCTTGCATGAATCCCTCTCCTGCAGTTTTCAAGACGCTAGCTGGGCGTTCCTCGTAAGCGAGGGCAGCCTAGAAAACTAGTAGATGTGGATCATCTGTGTACATGGAAGGCTGGGTGCTGACCTGCCATGGTGCTTTGAGCGAGGCAGCTATCTCCATAGCCACCAATCCACCCGACCCGTCAACAGGTGCCCCCACGAGCCCAACACGCTGCAACGTCACAATGCCAGACTGTCCGTGGTGCCGCCAGCCACCAAGGTTGGAGGTGTCACTGCGGAAACAAACACTGTACATATGGCTGAGTATCCCCCTGATCATGGACTCATCTGGCCACCATTGCGCCTAGGTGGACTCAGGTTAACTGCCACAGCCTGTAATCCCCTACCCTACCTTCTATATTCTCAGGGCAACGTCAAGCAGGGCGACGAGGCGCTGTTTGAGCTTATCCTGGAGAACCAGAGCTCAACCAATGACTCGGTGGGTTGCTTGGGGCGGTCGCTACTCTGCCAAGATGAAACATGCATACGCCGTAATGGGTTGAAGCTGGTGTAGGACGGAGAAGGGTCATGACAAGCATGCTCCATGGCCCTCTGACTGTCTGGCGGCGCAGGTGGGCATCACGCTGGGCCCCGACCTGTGGAGCAACCAGAACGGCCTCTACTTGCAGCTGCTGGGGGCGCCCTGGCTGGACCCGGTCTCATACAGCCTCGCGGGACCCAGGGGTACGTCTTGATCGACGACGCCCGTGCAGAGGGATCGGCGTCGGCATGGGCACAGACCTGGGCGCTGGCATGCATACTTTTGGCTGTTAATCCAAACCGCAGGCAACTCCACGCGTGCACTGGTCAGCGCGCGGTGCAGCCCCAGCAGCCGCTCCACCGCCACCAGCGTCGACATTGTTGCGAGAGCAGCATGTGATGGAGGTACGTGTGATGCAGTTGCCGTTCGCACATCTTGTGCGTCCGACTGGCATGACACTGGGAATCCCTGCCCTTTGAAATTGCGTTGCCTGCATGCCGCAGCGATCATGGGCCGGCAGCGCCTCACCGTCAACTGCTACCGCAAGTGCCCCGTGGTGCAGTGGCCCGAGGGCTGGCCCGAGTCCCAGCCCATCCTGCTCAATGCTGCGACCGCGGCAGCTGGCACGGTCAGCATGCGATGAGATTCCACGCAGGGCTTGCACAATTGCTTACGCATATTAATCGACCGTCCACCTGCTAAATGTGCCGTGCCCTGTTCACGCACCTTGCCTTATGACAGGCGCTCAAGCTGACAATCTTCAACCCAACCTACGCAACACAAACGCTAAAGAGCCACAGCCGGCTGGCCGGTAACACCACCGCCATCAACATTGAGTTCACCAGCCCGGGCCGCGACGGCGGCGTGTGGCAGCCTGTGCGCTTCGCCAACCTGGTGCGGATGGGTCGTTGCATGCATGACATTGTGTGTTTGCCTTTTGTTGCTGGTATGGCCCTGACGCCGACATTCAAACATGCATGTGTCGCACAGAGCGTTGTTAATTTTGTGCGGCTTGAGGATGAAAGGTGGGTATGTGCGGTATGTATATAACATATTCGCAGCTTCATGGCATGCGTGAGGTCGTAGCTTGGCTTGCTTGCCCACCGTACACATGCCTCACAGTCTCAGCAGCGAACGCCGAGGTTCACTCATGGGATCGCCCCTGGCTTGGATTTACGGGATGGCCTGGGAGCGATGACCTCAGCATACGTACCATACCATACGCCTACCCCGTGGCCCCTCCCCACATCGCCAGCTTCGGCCTGGCTTCTTTCGACTGGACTTCCTGGACAAGCCAGCTGTCGGACGGAGAGTACATCCTGCGCTGGGTGGTCATCTGTGATGCCTCCACCGCGAGTGAGCAGGACGTGCAACCTAGCTGCTGCCTTCCTGTGTAAACTAGCGCGCCTCATGCCGCCAATGCTGCTATGTATGTGCAGACGGCAATGATCCTCGGACACTTGGCAGCCCCGTGCGGCTGCTGGTGGACCGGCGGGCGCCCGTGCCGCTGCGCAACAGCCTGTGGCCGGACCGCGTGTACCTGCCGGGTGAGGCCCACAGTGGTGACGGATCCTCTGCTCGCTCGTTGCTGTTGCTCGCATGCAGGATTGACCATTCATGTGATGAATGAAGTGCAGTGCATTGCTGGCAGCTGCCAAACAATGGCATGCACGCACGTTGCGCCCCCTCTGTTCGTGTGATATGTAGGCGATGGCATCTTTGTGGAGTACAGCAAAGCGTTAGAGTGCGGCCACCGCCCCGCCATTGGCGCGAGTGCAGCCTACACAATTGTCAACACCACTACAAACCGCAACACCACTGTACCCCTGGTCGGCGGTGAGTTCTGGCTGCGTTCTTTAACTCCTCTCGCTGCTCTCTAGCCTTATATTGATGTACGAGCACAACCTCAGGCCAGGCTTAGCTAGCTTGCATGCGCGATTTCCTAACCCAAAGTACAAGTCCGTGTGTACACACGCACCATACGAACCCAGAATCTGCTGCCTCGCCCCCAACCTTTCTGCCAGACCAACTGCTTGTAGGCTGCGAGGGCCGTGCCGTGATTCTATCTTGGAACCCGCTCAACTTTCCATTTGCCGCCTTCCTGGCCAACCGAGTGATCACCGTTAACATCTCGGGAGTGCGAGGTGCGGCGGACGCAGTGTTCTGCTGCGCGGTCAGGAGCTGTGGTTGCTGCGATTGCTGCGCTCGCTGCTTGAGGCTGCACGGCTCGCGAGCAGGCCTGGCAACGAAAGCCACCGAACCTGACCAGCACTTCATCGCTTGATGATGTATGTACGCCCCATTACGCTGTACCAGATTCTGCTGGAAATGTGGCGGCTACTGCGTCTTTGACATTCTTCATGGGCAATGTCGCCCCCGTCCCCAAGGTGAGGACACACCGGCAACTAATAGCCCGGCACGTGCGGCATGCCTCAGTGTGCATGCTGGCTTGGCCACAGGCGCCGCCCTTCTACACGCAGCTCGTCTTCTCCATCGCTCGCTCACCCGCCGGCGCCTGTTTCCGACGCCCGCAGGCCGACGTGTCGCTGGTCCTAACCCTGGGCCCGGTGTCGCTGGGCACTGCCACCGCCGGCCGCCACCTGCTGGGCGACTCGCTGGTGCTCGAGGACGACGAGATGGATGTGGGCGAGGTCCTGGAGGAGCCCGTCAACGAGCTGCTGCGGCAGCATGCGGCCGGCATGGGGCTGCCGGCCAAGGTGCTGGAGGCCAGCGACTTCAGCTACGATCCGCGCCGGCAGGTCCTGGTGAGTCAGACAGACCTCAGCACGCTGGCGGGGCAGCGGCAGCGACTCTTTCAAAAATATCAGTTGCGGCGTTTCATACCGTCAGGCAGCGCCAGCTTAGGGTCTGTTTCTGCCAGCAGCTGCAGCCGCTGATGTTTGGTGCATGTGCGTGTTGGATCCCAACTTACTTGCCATGCCCTGAACTTCACGCCGTGCTAGATAGCTAGCGGTTCAATTGCATGACTGACTTCACAACATTGTCAGGCGGCGGCAGCTGAGATGACGGTGAAGTGTGTCCCGAGAAGTAAATGTGTGTTTGTGTTGCCGTCTTTTAATTGCAGGAGCTGGTTGTGTCAGCCTTTGCCAACGAGGACACCTCGCTGTCGGCCGCGGACGTGGCCACCACCCTGGCGTCGGAGCTACAGGACAGGGCCTCGCCCATATCCCGTGCGCTGGTGGGTTTGATGTTGCTCGCATGCGATGCCAATAAACACGTGCCAGAGCGTGCTGTGTTTGCCTACACTAAGCTACGTGTCACCGCTGTTTCGTGCTTGACACGCACTCCCTGTGCCAAGCGCCAACCCGCTGCTTCCCTCGCTGCAATGGCCACTCAGGCCGAGCGCCTGGCCCCTGTGCGACTGGTGGACAGCATGATGCCGTTTGAGATGCAGCTCAACCTGCACCTCAGCAACGAGGAGCTGGACGCAGCCCGCACCTCAGCCCGCAAACTGGCGGCCGCAGTGCTGCCGCCCACCGGGCCTGCCGGTTTTGACGGGGAGCCATCAGATGACCTGGCATTCATTGTTGGGCCATCGAGCGCAGAAACGCGCGCCGCCCTCAGCAAGACAGCAAGCACCCACATCGGGCATGCTGCAATGGTCGTGGGTGCAGCGTCAATGGTTGCCGTGGTGGCTTTGCTCTACGCCATCTGGTTTGCGCGCAAGCGGCGTGTGGCCTCTAAGCTCACATCTGGGGCCCCAAAATAACGGGAACTCCGTGATAGTTGCATGGAGACGTACGTGTTCCTAAATGTGGTACCGCATGCAACATAAGCATGGTGTCTCATCAGGCACTGAGCCCTGACTGCACGCCTACCGACTGCTGCAGCCGGCATACGTACCTCTGGTGTAGCCCCCCTTCTTCGCATCTAGGTCGTTCTTCGCATCTCCATCCATCCTGCTTTCCTAGCTTTCCATAGCTTGTATGCAAGCATTCCTGGTTAAATATGTGTGTATGGATGAGCTATGCCCCCCGACCCTGGCGTTGGGAGCCACCATGGTGCTTTATTTGCGGTTGCTTTGACCTTATTATTCGCATGCCATTCTGGGCAAAACAAGCTGTCTGTGTTGCTTTTAGGCTGTGAGTGTGGCCTTAGGTCGTTAGCCTGGGCTACATGTATGCGCTGCTAGCAAGCAGCACACGCACTTTGGTTTTGTGTGCATGTATGTCTTCCATTTCCCAGGCCGGCCAAAGCAACGAACAGCCTTGGACCATCCACTGGCTCCAACAATACATGATTGCCATTGCCTCGATCGTTTCGCGTGTATTATCCTTCAACCTAACTATGTAAGCTTGTACCTGCTTCCTCTTCGGGTCTATCTGTACGTGCGCGGGCTTCGCTGGTTTGCGCCGGGCGGGGTAGGTTACCATGCTGGCTTGCGCCGGGGTCGCCGCAGTCGCGCCTGGAACATATTATACACACGCACACAGAGCGCCCCAGCTTTATGGTGCCAACAAAGCTCATTCTCGTGCACGACTACCGTTTGTGACTGATCCCCCCCCCGCCCCCTCAACAACAACAACAACAATAACAACAACAACAACCTCAAAGATGTCGAACTCCGATCAGCAGGGATGCCGATAGGTCCGTGTGCTGCGTATCTTCCTTGCTCCTGCTGCGGATCCATGCACGCACAGATAGATGCAGCCACATGGCCTCAGTCATACAAGGTAGCCACAGGTTTCGGTTTCGGTTTCTTTTTCCTTTTGTAATCTCTCTCTCTCAGTCTCTCTCTCAGTGCGTGTTGTGGCTGCGCAAACGAGCGGATTCGGGAGCGTCACGCACCCAGGGCACTCAGGTCGTCCTCTATCTGGGGGTTGGCGTGGGCGCAATGTGCTGCACTTGATGTTGGGCGTGCCACAGCAGCGTTGTGGTGTTGCTGGCTCGGCAAGCAAACCGCACCATGCACCAGTCGCAACCAGCAGGCCGTCAGCAGCGCCAGAAGTACAGCGCGGCTTTCAACACCGAAGTTACTAGGTGCCACGCCGTATGGCGGCCAAACGGCGGCACGAAGACGGGCATCGCACGGCGTTCAGTCAGGGATGTCCGGCGGTCGCACTGGAGGTCGTCCCAACGCAGCGCTGCTGTGATGGGGTCCACGTAAACACTGCTGAACGAGCACCACGGCGCCTTAGCTCCACGACTCCGTGTGCTCTTAAGAACCTGTGCAAGTAAGACTCTAGTCCAATTGCTGCTGCTCCGTAGCGACGACAGTAACTCTTCCCGGGAATTGCTGCAGTCCCGACGGCGGCGGGGGCCAGCCTAAGGTAGACTCGATGCTATCAGCAGTTTGGCGCTCACAACGTACAACTGTTGCAGAGTGCGAGGATCGAGCCCCAAACTGGCTGGGCTTGTTCTCGCGGCTAAGGCCCCGCGTGCCACTGCAACAAACTCCTGCCCCAGAACAACGCCAGGGGATAACAAACACAGCCAATGCTGTCTTCCCACCGGGGTCACCTCGGCGTGCACCAAGGAGCTCCTGGCTAATGGGAACCGGGCGGGCCCTGCACGGTCTGCGGTCCCTGCTGCGCGAACGGCGGG
>BDDC01000061.1:0-19274 GCA_001662425.1 Chlamydomonas sphaeroides
TATAACATACATATAACATACATATAACATACATATAACATACATATAACATACATACAACATACATATAACATACATACAACATACATACAACATACATACAACATACATACAACATACATATAACATACATATAACATACATATAACATACATATAACATACATATAACATACATATAACATACATACAACATACATACAACATACATATAACATACATATAACATACAGGGCCGCCTGAGCGCGCACCTGCATGATGCGCGGCTCGCCGTGCGGGATGGCCGACTGCTTGACCTGAGGGGGTAGGTGACAGGCGGGAGGGGGCTGGAGCAAGGCGGGCGGCCAGAGGGGGCTGCGGCCGGCGGGCCCTGCGTCGTCCCGGGCCGTCCCGGGCACAGCGACCGGATCTGCAGATGCAGACACAGCACAGCCGCTGCGCCTTGACAAGGGGCCAGGGGCAAGGGCGACTGCAGCAGGAGCCGGCAGCACGACACAGGCGCAGCGGCTGTGCATTGTGCGAAACGGCGAGCGGGCTTGTTGTTGGTTGCGCAGCCGGCTCTCAGAGCACGCTTTCCTTTTGTTATCTCTCTCTCTCAAAGCACGCGTGCCGTACTCCTCGCGGTGCGGTCGCGTTTAGTTGTGGACATCATGTGTGATGGGCGCGATCGACTCGGCCTGCGCTCCAACAGATTGGCAGTGCCCTGGCGCCGCCCGCACCTGGCCGCTTACGGTGCCGTCATGTCGCTCACATTCGATGATATAGTATTATAGTATTGTCGTAGTATTGTAGTAACTATAACAACGTGAGCTGTCAAAGCCAGGCAATACCAAGCTCGGCGCCGCCCGCACCTGGCCGCTGGTGTAGCGCAGCAGGCAGCGGTTGTCGGCGGCGGCCCGGGGCGCCGCCTGCGCCGACTCCGGGGGGTCCAGGAACCAGAGCACCTCCGCGATGCGGCCGGTGCTGTGTGAGGGGAGGGAGTGTGTGATGGGCAGAGGT
Source organism: Chlamydomonas sphaeroides (assembly GCA_001662425.1). Taxonomy (NCBI): domain Eukaryota; kingdom Viridiplantae; phylum Chlorophyta; class Chlorophyceae; order Chlamydomonadales; family Chlamydomonadaceae; genus Chlamydomonas; species Chlamydomonas sphaeroides. The sequence continues at coordinate 999 of BDDC01000061.1, forward strand.
TGCGGGAGCAGCGGCAGAGGTCCCGACGAAGACTAGATGGGGGGGGTTGAGGCACGGCAGGTGATTGGTGGAGGGGCCCCCGGGGCTGGCCATGAATCAACGCATGTGCCGAGCCCCCTCCCGGGGGATGTTGCCTGCACAGGGGCCCTCGTCACTGCTTTCGCAAGCTCTACCCATTACATACCTCTCCACCCCCCGGGCCATGGCGGGAGGGCAGGGGGCTGCGCGGCCCCCAAGCATCCCCCACCAGCCCGCACTGTCCGTGCGCGCGGCCGCCCGCCCCGTCAGCACCGCTCCCCGGCCTGACGCAACCAAACCCCCACGTTGCCGCCCGTTGCCCCACACCCATCCCCGTGCCCCACCCCGCCCACGCCCCAGCTGGGGAGGGCCTGGAGCGGGCAGGAGCGGCCGCGCCTGGCGCCCCTACCCCCCAAACCCTCAAACCCCCAAACCCCACCATCACCCCCAGGCCCCCACACGCACCGCAGCCCCTCCAGCACCTCGCCGTACGAGGCCACCTGCCGTACCGCGGCGAGGGAGGGGAAGCGGGGAGAGCGAGGGCGGCCACGAGCAGTCAGCCGGCGGCCAATCCATCCGGTCCGATCCGGTCCGGTCCAGGCGCGGGCGCCGTGGCCCACCACCCGCTGCGCCGCCGGCCCCCGACTACTCCATGACGGCGCGCAGCAGCCGCCCTGCCGTACTCGACGCCAAACCCCCCCGGCCCCCATCCCGCGCGCCGCGCACCTGCCGTACCACCGGCAGGCCGTACACGTTGTCGTACAGGAAGGGCCAGCGCCCGCCCCGCAGCACGCCAAAGTTCTTCTCGGGCAGCGGCGGCACCGCGGCCCGCACCACCGGCGGCGCCGTCTCCAGCACCACCACCTGGCGGCGGGAGGCGGGGGGGGGGAGACACAGCGGCAAGCGTGTGTGTTTGCCAGTTTGTGTGAACAGCAGACCGCAGGGAAGGACTCCGCAGGCGGCGGGGGGCGGGGGGGCGGCGGGAGGGGCAGTACGCCACACGACGGCGCCGTCGCCTGCTTTGACGCGGAAGCGCTAGGGAGGGTATGTACCATGTACCAGTAACGAACTAATTGCGAGCCTCCGAGCGTAAGCCCGGGCCCAAAGCGGAAGCGCTAGGGAGGGCCGCAGCCGCGGCGCATGCCCTCCCAGGGCCCGGCGACGCGCCCATCCGCACACCCGCTGGATCGCGGCCACGGTGCCAGCAGGGTCAAGCTGCGCCAGCCGTCCAAGGCAGCGCGCGTGGCGGCCCGGCGCGGCCCCCCTTCCCAGCCGGACAGCACCCAGGCCGCACTGCCCCGTGCGTGCTCCCCGTCCGCAGCGCTGCAGCGCGACCACCGGCACCGGCGAGCCCCGGGGCACCGGCGAGCCCCGGGGCTCCCGCCGCCAGCGTACGTGCTGCCCGCTGGCGGCCGCGGTGGGCACATGCATCGCTAGCCGGCACGGAGCGCCCTCCGCCCCGAAAGCCGCGCGGCCGCAGGGAGGGCCACATCTGTGACGCCAGGGAGGGCCACCTCTGGACGAGCGAGCCTGCGGCCGCGAGCGCTGCCTGCTGCCGGCGGCCGGCGGCACGGGCTGGCGGCTGCGGTAGCCCAGCGCGGGGGATGCCCGGCCGCGCGCCTGCCGGCGCCGGCAGCCCCGGCGGCGGCTGCCGAGCCGTGGCGGCGGCTGCCGAGCCGTGGCGGCGGCTACAGCGCGGGTTGGCGGCCGCCGGGGCTGCTGGGGGCCGGCTCACGACCGCAGCCGTGACGCGGCTGTGACGCGGCTGTGCGGCTGCAGAGCGCTGCCTCCGGGCGCCGGGCAGCGGGACCTGGGGGCGGCGGCTGCCGGCCTCCAGCGGCCCCCGGCCTCCAGTCAGACGCGCTGCTCGGGCGCTGCTGCCGCGGCAGCCGCCCGGACCGGACGCGCCGCACGCCGGCGCGCGGCCGCTGCGAGCCACCTGCCCTCCCCGCCCCCACCTTCCAACCCGCAACCGCTCGCGCGCTCGGACGTGCTCCGACGCGGACGCCGCGGGCGCTCGCTCCCTGCCCCCTGGACCCCACACCCCTGCCCACGGCCCTAAAGCGCCCGCCGCGGTGCGGCGTGCAGGGACGCACCTCCGCCGCCCCGCTCTCCGCTGCCGCCCCCGCCTCCGTTAGCCCCGCCTCCGCTTGTGCCGCAGCGAGTGGCGCTGTCCCCCGTGAAGGTGGGAGGTCGCGGCGCCGCGACAGAGACGCCAGCGGCTGAGCCCAAGCTGGGGCCGCTAGCCGGGGGCCGGCGTGTGATGCTGGCGCCGGCATGCTGTGCGCGGGCGGCGCGGCGCCGCGAGCCCGCGCGGGCAGGCTGGGCAGGCCAGCCGCCTGCATAAGGTGTGGGGAGGGTCGTGAGGGGTGGGGCAGGGGTGGTTAAAGGTTGGGGGGACAGGTGCGGAGCCGGGGCCGGCATGGAGGCCGCGACATGGCGCCGTGCAAGGTTGTGGCGAGAGTCCCACGATCAGCGACATGCGAGTGGCTTTCCGCGCGATGCCCGCAAAACAGCTGTCTCTGCTGTACAGGTTGGCCGGGACGTGCCTTCATGGAGCGCCGCCTAGTCCTCCAATTGCCGAGCTGCGCCGGCTGTGATTAAGCGTTCTAGAGCGGCGGCGTTATTGGAGTTGAGAGAAGGCTTCAGACATGGCACCCAGAACGAGCTCGGCGAGTTGAGAGCGAGAGCGCGTGTCGAGCTTGACTGAACAACGCTATATCAGCTCGCCGGTGGTGGTACCTGATACACAATCCTAGATGGAATGCGTGTGTGGCACGGGATCGCACGGACGCGCAAGTGCACTTGAGCCCATGCGCAAGACTGTTCTTCGTCCGCGTCAAGCCCGAGCGCCCCCGTCACGTTGTGTCGTCGCAATTAACGCAAATTGTACATGGCGAATGCCTAAGGCCGGAAGCCGCGCCTGGGTTCGTGCTAAGCGACCCCCGGTTCCCCGCCCACTTTGAGTACTGCACGTTGCGTGACTTCGGAGGTTAGAAAGCACTGGGCAGACCCCGTCGTCGGGTAAGACGCGGCCGTGATATCGTCAGCTGGCCAGGTACGTTCGGCTTCACATAGGCTGGCACCCCGCCCTCGCATGTGCTACATCACTAGAACAGCAAATAGCGGACGGCAGCCAGGAGGCATTCTGACAGCAGCGGCAGCAATCGCAACACCCACCGCCCAGCATGGCCCAGCCAGACGCCCGCCCAACAGGCAGAATTTGCCCTAACCGACGTCCCGGTGCCCAGCACTGCCACGCTTCTACTCGCGACCGAGCCACAGCGCCATTGCCGCGCGTTGCCGCAGCCCTGGCGGCCCCTGGCGCTCGCCACAGCTTAGCGAAACTTTGTTACAGACACCGCACCGGCCACGCGCCGCCAGCCACCGCCAGCCACCGCCAGCCACCGCCAGCCACCGCCAGCCACCGCCAGCCACCGCCAGGCTTGCGGGATGTACCATGGGAGTAACGAACTAGTTGCGAACCTCCGAGCGTAAGCCCGGGCCCAAAGCTGATAGCCTCCCGCACAGGCTGGCGGTAGGCACTTCTGGCAGGCCCATGTGAAGGTTGTGCGTCCGCCACCGCTCACAGGGCCGCCCCAGTCCATGGTTGCTTCAAAGCTCGCCGGCTTTGCTCCCGTGGATGTGCACGAGCTGCACTTGGATGCCTCCACTGTACGGCCACCGAGGCGGTAGAGGGTCCCCATCGCCACCACCTGCACGTCAAGCGAGGCGCTCATCATGCGGTGCGGCTTGGTGCGGGGGTCCTGAGAAGCTGAGATACGTTCCAGCCGGCCCTGCCCGCTGTCGCCGACACGTGCATCCTGTCTCCGCTCTCTCGCGTCACCCTGGACCCCAGAGGGACCCCAGCACCCAGCCGCCCTCGGCCTCCTCGACGTTCTGCTTCAGGTTGTTGTCCACCTTGTCGTACGTGTATGTAGACGCGCTCCATACCCTCCACATGGCACGTCCAGATGTAGTCTGCGGGGAAGGGCGGGGAAGGGCGGATAGGTTGGCAGGGGCTGGGTGTGCCGCGTGGCAGTGTTGCGCAGGGGGGCGAGGTTTGGGTGTCAACAGCGCCCAGAGCCCCGAGCCTTTTGCTAACCCAGAGCCTTTTGCTAACCCAGAGCCTTTCGCTCACCCAGACACCCGTGCGCAGTGCCTCACCTCCCCGCTGTGCCCAGTCCACCACATTTTCGCTCCTCTCCACAGACGCGCCTCTGTTGCGGCCACGCTCGGCCACTCCTGCCCCGTCCGGCGTGCCGGCCTGTGGATGAGGGTGCATGCGTCAGTCGCGTTTTCATGAGCTACGATAGGACGAGCCTAGCCCAGCCGATAGGCCATGCCGCTTTACCCACCCGTCACGCTGGAGCGCCCCCGCCTGGCTGGCCCCTCCTCGTTCTCCTCCGAAGAGCGTGACCCCCGAGACTCTCCTCGTGTGGGTGAGTAGCTGCGATGTTACGCTCGCTCACCCTGGCGACTGCAGCTCGGCCGCCTGCACCGTTACTTGGGTTCCGCTTCCCCGGTAATCCCGGCGGTGGCGATCCTCCTCTGCCTCCTCCGAGCTACACCGTGCGTCTAGGCGCCATGCCCTGCCACTGCAGCACTGGCACTGCAGGAGTACAGACGATACTACCGCCTACTTCCAATGCGCAAAGCAACCATAACGGCCTGCGCTGCCCAACGCTGCTACGAAGGCGGACAGACCAAGCTGCCGCTTCGCTCCATCGCCCCACAGGCTCGCTCCCTTCCGTGCGCAGGGCTGGGGTGGGCCTGGCACCCCCACGTCAGCGGCCTTGATAACTTAGCCAGCACAGCTTGCCTAGACTACCACTGCTTTTCTGTACGCTCTGGCCAGGTGCGTTCGCACGCGCGTTGGTGATGCTGGCCAGGGGACCTCCTGTTGACGGGGGACCAGGGGAGAGCCCCCACTGCGGGGGAGTAATAGAGGGCAGCACAGAGGCATGCATATGAGTTCAACATGGGACCTGAGCGGAGATCAGGCGTCAGAGCGACCGTGACAATGCGCTGCGTCGGGAGCATGGGAGCAATAATTGGGAGCTTGGGAGGCCATGACAGGCCTGGACAGGCCGCCCACGGGTCGCGGTAGTTGGACACGCAAGACGCAGCAGCGCAGAGCGAGTTGCAGGTCATACCGCAGTGTGGACATGCTATACTGGTTGCGTTGAGGAGAGCGGAGTCTGCAAGCAGCGACGGCAAACTCGCTTCCGCCGATGCTGCGCGACGCTCGATAGGATGCCTCCGGAGCACTGCTGTCGTAGACACTATCACATATAGCCGCAGGAACGTGCCCAGACCATTTTGCAGAGGCCAACCGCACTTCGGAAGCTCCCGCGCTTTTGTTTTGCCGACGGATAACCAGTGATTGCTTCTGACCAGCGCACTCCTCCGCTGGCGTGTGAAACTATCTGGCGATAGCACTGGGCGTCGCAGCGACCTCCGCTGGGTGAGAGAGAACGGCATCGGCTTGTTTGAGCTCAGCCCAGCTTGTGTCGGGGACCTGCAAAGCACCCGTAAGCTAGACACACGTCTCATGCGCTCTTAACCAGCGCGCAGAGCGAGCTTCCGGGCGTTAGGGCTTTTTTAGGATGTCGACGACCAGCGCATATGCCCGCGCGCGGGCGCGCTGAGGGACGTGTGATCCCCTTGTGCTGTTATGGATGGCCTTCGCGTGCGGTGGTCGCTTGCTGCGCGCAAGCTCTCCCTTGGGCATGCAGCGCGCGAGGCCTGCCGGGTGACGTCGGCAGCCGCTTGCTTGCCAGCCTAGCACGAGCTGCAACTTGTCACATCGTTTGGGGGCACGCATGACGAGTTTCACACGGACAGTGAAGGGTGGACGGTTGCGCAAAAGCCCCGCGGCATGTCGGACCACCACCGGGCTGGCGCCTTAGCAGTTGCACTTGGAGGCAGCCGTCTGATTGCACTGGATCGCAAGTCCATCACCGTGTCGCCTGTGCTGAGAGGTACTTCGAGGTCCTTCGTCGCATTCATGCCCACTCCGACCGATGGTCCCTGCGCTACCTGCAGGCATCGGCGGCTTGGCACTGCCCGCGCAACAGTTCCTGCGCCGACGCCCTTCACCTCGACCATGCTCCCATCGGCAGCGCCCCGCCGCGGCCCCGCGGCGGGAGCAAGCTCGTCCTACATCGCGGCCTCACCCGTGCTCGGCGCCAGCGGCATCGTCAGCGGTCGCGCGCTGCTGCCAATCAGCGCGCCTGGCATGGCCCCGCTCTCATCCTTCAGGCCTGCCGCTGCACTCCCCGGAGGCTCCTGGCCCGCGCATGCCGGCACTCGCGGACGCCGCAGCATCCGCGTTGTGGCATCAAGACTGTCCATCAGCGACGCAGGCTGCGGCTGCGGCCGGCACCGCTGCCGCCACCTCTCGGCCTCCACGCTGCCGTCGCAGCCCCTGTCCCCGCTGGCGGCTCTGGACGCGCCGCTGCTAGCGGTCGCGGCGACGGCGGGCTTTGCGGCGGCGCACCGCGCGCTGACGGCGGCGGGCTGCATGGCTCCAGGCAGCGGCGAGGCAGGCTCGGGCCAGGTACGGCGTGTGTCGTACAGCTTAACGTGTGTTTTGTATCGCACCAAGCTAGCTAGTTTGTTCCTTATCCCTAGACAGTCGGCTGTGCGGCGAGCGGCGGCCAGGCGGGCGTACGTCGCATGCGCCGACGTATACTTGGACGTACAGCCGATGCGCAGCAAGGGCAGCCGCTGTCCCTCCTCACCGCCCCAAACACCCAGCCCCCGCTCCCGCCCGCCTCCTCACTCTCCGCGCCCATTCCCCGCGGCCCCGCGCCGCCCGCAGGCGGCGTTCGGCAAGCGGACTCGCGGGGCCAAGAGCAGGTGCGGCGTGCGGGTCTGCTGCGGCTGTGCTTTGCGCTTTGTGTGCTTTGCGCTTTGTGCTTTGCGGAGCAGACACAGGCCCGCAGCCCACAACGGCCAGCCCGTTCTGAGGCCCCCTGCCAGGCCTAGTCCGCGCGGTCGCAGCCGGCAACGCGGCGGCGTGCAGTCCGTCAGCTCCCGGTTGCTGCACGTGCGCGCGAATGACCTTATGCGTGCCGACCCGCAGGCGTCCCTCCAAGGCCGACACCGCCGCGCCCTCGGCCGCTGTCAGCAGCGCCTCGTCTGGACCCTCGCCCGTCACCTCCCCCGTCTCGCCCTCGACCTCGGCGGCCCCCGGCGGCGGCGGCGGCGGCATGACGGCGGCGGCGATGGCGGTGGCGGTGGCGGTGACGGAGCGGCCGACGGCGATGAGCTTGGTCGGCAGCGGCAGCGACGGGGAGTACGAGGTACGGCGGCGGTTGGGGTGCGGCATGGTGTGGGGTACGTTGGGCTGTTGCGGCGTCAGCACAGGCAGCAAGGGCAGCGTGCTTATGCCGCGCCGCTGCCCAGTGCTTGGAAGCTCTGGCGCCCGCTGCTGCCCCGCAGCCCCGCATCGCACCGCGGCTTGACCGCTGCGCTCACCACCGCCCTGCACTTGGCACTCCCTTCCCTCCCTGCCGTCCCTCCTCCCGCTCGCCCACCAACCCGTCAGGAGGAGCTCCGGCCCGCCGGTAGCAACATCGTGCCCTTTGCCCGCCGCGCGCCGAGGGCGCTGGTGCTGGACTGCGCATACCGGCCCATCAACGTGTGGGTTGTGGGTTGTCATAGCTGGGCCGATGTGCAGCAACTTTGGGCGCGTGCGTTGGGGCGCGCGATCATGGTTTGCTGACACGCCCCCCTGCAACCCGCCCCCGCCCCCCGGCCCTGCTCACCTCCTCCACCGCCCCCGCCCGCAGGCTCACCTGGTACCGGGCCTTCCACTTTGACTACTTCGGCAAGGTGCGTCCAGGCTGCTGGTAGCCGAGAAATGGTGTAGTATAGTATCCATCATACAATAATGATGCATTATATCTTGCTGTCGTTGCGGCCTCAGCGTCTGCCAGCACTCGGTTGCCTGCGCCCGCGCCGAGGCAAGGCGCGTGACGGAGGGCGCACCTTATGATGCACACGACATAAGCACATGCCGCCGCCCACCCTGCCCCATCCCTGCCCCATCCCTGCCCCATCCTCGCCCCATCCTCGCGCCATGCCCCCTCCCCTCCCCTCCCCTCCCCCAGGGCGAGGTGCTCGAGTACTACCCGCCCCCCGCGGTGTGCACCACGGGCACCGGCGACCACCCGCTGCCGGCGGTGCTGCGGGTGCCGCAGTACACGGCCGACATGCAGGTGTGCGGCGGCGGCTTGGGGGCCGAGCATAAGATGAATGTGACTTCATATGAAATTATATATGCATGACATGCGTCTATCCAGTGTAGGACATGACGGGGGTGCCGCTGTACGTTGGCGCCTCGCGGTGATTAAGCAACCGTGCACACGCACAAGCACGGCCGCCGGATCCACCCGGAGCATCCTGCCGTGATGCCCTTTTGGGAGGGCCGGGTTGGGGACCTCATGGTCCGTGGGTCGGGTCGGGTCGTGTCTCTTGATCCCGCGTCCCCCACCGTCTGCCCCGCCCCCACCCTCGCTCCCGCAGGACCTGTGCTCGCGGGTGGCGTGCACCCGGCGCAACATCATGGTCCGCGACGGCTTCTGCTGCCAGTGAGTACAGTACTGTACAGTAGAGTATTGTACAGTACTGTACAGTGAGTACAGTACTCTACAGGGCTGCGTGGCGCCTCAAATGTTCGTAACACTCGTTCGAGGTGCAACAGATCACAGGAACGGTGCGGCCGGTACGGGTCGCCCGGCGGCAGGGCACGACCCGGCGGCAGCCGTACCAAACCGTACGGCGACTCCAACCACCTGCCGTACCAAACCGCACGGTAACCCAGCCAGTTGACCACACCGCATCACGGCACAACACCACCAAGCTACGCTGATGGCGGTTGGCCCCGTGTGAGCCGTGTGTGCCGTGTGGCCTCATCCCAGGTACTGCGGCTCCCGTCGCGACCTGACCATCGACCACGTGCACCCGGTCAGCCGCGGCGGCAAGGACTCGTGGGAGAACCTGGTGAGGGGATGGGGGCATTGGGACGGGTGGACCTGGCGCACCTGGCGTCGCGGGGCAGCAGGTCGGCGCGGCCCCGCGCACACGCACACGAACCCTAGCCTGCTTTCCCCTCATTTCCCCCCGCCGCCCCTCCGTCCCAGGTCACGGCCTGCATGCGCTGCAACCAGCGCAAGAGCGACCGCACGCTGCGGGACCTGGGCTGGCGGCTCAAGCGCGCGCCCAAGGTGGGGGAAGAGTGGCGAGTGCGGGGGAGGGAGGGGGAGGCTGGTGCTGGGGCAAGGAAGCGCGCTGTGCGATGTAGCAGGCGGGCTGCGGGCTAGACACGACCCTGGAAGGGCTGGGGGCCACGCCTCTACTATCTCAGAAGAGACCCACACCCCGAGAGGTTGGCAATCAAGTGCGGAGCCACCAACTCTTTGTGGATGTGTGGTAGACATTGCTTGACGCAATGCACCCTGTGCTCACCCGGCAGGAGCCCACGCCCTACGAGATCGGCATCGTGGCGGGCATCGCCAACGCCGACATCCTGCGCCCTCCGCCCGAGTGGGAGGCCTACATCGCGCCCTACAGGTGCGCTGGGTTGCCAACAACCTTGAACCAGCATGTTGTACAACGTACATATATTATAGTCAATAATATGCATAGAGTAATATAACCCGCATACTGTGAGGAGTCATATAGCTGGTAGGAGGACCTCCACCGATACCGATCTGAGTTGTGGGCGGCCCACATCGCGCCCCGGACCGCGCGAAGGCGTACGCGGTAGACCAGGCCAGTCCCGCTGGCGTCACACAGCTCATCGCCATTCCGCGCTCGACACTCTGGCTTAACACCCAGCCGAAGTTTTGGCCCGAGAGCCGGGCCCCTGCGTCTGAACCGCACGCTCGCCCCCTGACGCTTCGTAGGGAGCGGCTGGAGACGTACCGCGCCGCGGCCCTGGAGGCGGGGCTGGCCAACCTCATGGAGGACGAATGAGGCGCCGGGGCGTGGGCCGGGGCCAGAGGCAGGAGAGCAGGAGAGCAGGAGGTCAGGAGAGCAGGAGGCGGGCGGGGCCCCTTCCTGGCTGTGCCCGTGCCCTGGCGATGCGACAGAGCGGACGTCATGCGCCGCGCTGGGTGGTGCCAGGCTGGCCCTTACCGGGGTGCTGTGCGGTGGGGCGCTGGTCGGGGGCTGAGGCAGAGGCGGGAGGAGGAAGCAGGGGCCGGGGTCGGGGGCTGGCGAGCCCCTATGGGCGGCGCGGGCCCGAGGGACCACGACGTCCTGCTGTGCCCGGAAGCCGCGCGTGCAAGGCGCAACCGGGGCCGTACGGTGGCAAGGACACGGCGGACGCCGCGCCCGTGGCCTGGGCCGCGGCGGCCAGAGCCCTGCGGCCTGCGGTGGAGGCGGCTCGGGTCAGCCGAGGGGGCTGGCGGCCTGGACCGCCCGAAGGCCCCGGGTAGGGCACCCACGCGGGGAAGACGGGCCTGCGTGTGCCTGCGGGCACCTGCGGGACATGCACGCCGCTACCGCCCCCCCCCCCCACGTGGCGGCAACCGACGCCATTCAGGCGGGCCCAGCGCCGCGGGCGGGAGGGAAGGCTGCGGCCGAGCAGCTGGGCGTGTGTGGGAGGCCGGAAGCGGCGAGCTGGCGCGTGACGACGACCGAGGCCGGGCGGAGGCATTTGCGTCACCATATCGTCATATCGTGCTGCGACGGGGGTGCGCCGGCCGCGCCGGCGGCCTAGGTGCGGGACCCAAAGGTTGGGGCGTGTGCGCGTGTCGTCTTCTGTATGTTCATAATAATCAACAAATACCCGACGTGTCGTCTTTTGTGTGCGCTGATGTGATGGAAAGGGGCCTGCTGGTGTAAGGGTGTGCCGAGAAGAGAACCCTCTTTTGCAGCGGTGCCGCGGCACCTGTGTAGGCGTTGGAGCGGAGTCGCCGTAACGAGCCCGGGTGGGTGTAAATGTTGGAGTGGGGGTACGTGTTGGAGTGGGGGTGGGTGTGGGTGTAAATGTTGGAGTGGGGGTGCGCAGTGACGAGCCGGAGTGGAACGCGACGCCGCAGGGGATGGGGTATGCAGGCGCGTGGAACACCGAGGGCGCGTGCAAGTACACGTGGCGAGCGTCCGGACCGGGAATCTGGACTGGGGGGCCCAGCCGGCGGGGCCGGCGTCAGAAGGTGCCGCAGCGTTGGCGCGTGGCGCATGGTGCGCCAACGCCTGTAGGCGAGCGCCCGGGCCCGGGAGCGTCTCTACGGCCGGATGGACGACGTGGGGTGGCTGGGCAATGCACGCACGCCTCGCGGTACTGGCACTGGCACCTTGTTTGCCACTGTGTGTCCCTCCCCCTGGGTGGGTGCTGGTGGTAATGCTGCCGACCCCCGCGCAACGCGCTCTGGCCGCGTGATGTTGTTAGTGTGCCAGCGGAGCCGGCCCCGGCCCCCGAGCGGAGCAGAGGCCGCCGCGTGGCTGCCGCGTGGGGAGGCCAGCTGCGCAGCGCATGAGAGGCAGCTGTGCTGTGTGTGGGGCGCGAGGCGCAGGCAGGGCGACGGTGGGTCGTGCTGTGGGAGCTGCTGTTGGCTTTGTTGTTCAGCCGTTGACGGGCGGGCGGCGCGCGGGCTTGGCAGAGCGCCCTGCCTGTGGGTTCTGCGCCTGGCGCAGCTGTGGCAGCGTGTCCTGTCCCTGCGCTGCTGTCCGGCTGCTCCGCCCACGGGCCTACGCCCGGTGTGTGGGGTGCGGTCCGGCGGCGTGGCGGCACGTGGGGCCCAGGGCGGCTGTGCCTGTGTATTGTACCTTCGTTGTGCGTCTCCGTTGTACATCAAGACGTAGATGTGTGTCGGCGTTGCTGGTATCGTTATGTACCGGCAGGTACCGAATGCACGCACCGCGGCGGGCGCTTCAGGCGTGCCACGGATGCGGTGAGCCAAGCGAGCGGGCGATGGCGGGCGCAGCCGAACGCCGCGAGCGCTGCTGCTGTGGTGGTTGAATTGGAGCCACAGCCAGAGGTCTCAGGAGTCGAGCCGCGCTCCCAGCCAGCAACGGACTGTGCCCGTGTCGCGCTGTAATTTGTGCCAACCCGGCATGTATGCATGGCTCTCCGGATCCCGTGCTGCAGCAGGCAACAGGTAGGCAGGCAGCAGGAAGGTAGCAGGCAGGCAGGTAGCAGGCAGGCAGGCAGCAGGCAGGCAGGCAGGCAGGCAGGCAGCAGGCAGGTAGCAGGCGCCGCACCGCACAGCGGGGGGCGGCTCGGTCGGGCGACCGTAACCGGTGCCGCAGCGGCCGGGAAGCAGACGGTACGGTACCCACCGGCATGCGGGCGGCGGGCATGGCTGCGGTGGCTGCGTGATCCATCACGGCAGGACGCTCCGTCCGCAGAGGTTATGGGGCAACGCGCCAGTGCACACCGTATGCGCGTGCGGCCGCGCGCAGACCAGCTACGGCCGAGTCTTGGCGGGGTTGTACGGCAGCTGTACGGCAGCAGGCACCGCCTTGGGCGCCTGCTGCTGAGCGCCGCTGCTGCCGCGCGGCACCTGCGGACGTCAGCCTCATCAATACATGCGCCGGCGGACTTCCGCTGGCGTGGCCATGGACAGTTGCTCACGTCCCTGGTGGCGCGCGTACCCCCTGCTAGCCCGCGTTGGCGGTGCGGGCTGTTGCGCGACAGCGCTCCCTCACACGCTGTGGTCCATGGAGCCGCTGGTGAGCCATCATAGTACGGCATCAGTACTTTGCTAGCAGAGACCCAACTCCCAGGAAAGCGTGCTCAACGTCCAGTGCGCCGCTGTGCGACCGGCGGGTGTTACTTTAGTGACTGAAAGATAGGCAGGTACTCTGCTCCTCTCTCCCAGCCTGCCCCGGCTTCCGTTCTCTTAAGGCAGACCCGCCTTCATGCCCGCCCGTGCGGAGGGTGGGCACCGCCTCAATGCCCGCTAGCAGCCTTATCACGCGGCATTCGCGACAATGCACGAGTATCCTAGCTGCCCATCCCTGAGCTACCACGTGCTGCCCTCGGCTGCCAGGCGCCAGGACCAAACCAGCACCTACCAGCAGCGGCAATGCCCTCCACAACGATAGCCACGTAGGGAAGGCAGGGACCTGCCCTCCTAAGCGGCCCCTGGACCTGAGTACGTCTGAGCACGCCAAGAACAGCGTCGGACATCCTTTCGTGGTCAGCCCTGTAGCCATCTAGCCCTGGGGATCAGGTGACGGACCTGCGAGCTGCGGCGCGGCCGACCGCCGTGCGTGGCCGACACGCGCCAGCGCGAACGGTCGTACTCGAATCCTACACGAGCCAGAAAATGCCGCAAATGCTGCGAGCGGTCTCTTTCATTGACAAGCAACTCATATGTCGCACGACGCGAAGACAGGGCTGCTCGAACATGCTGATTCGGATGTTACGAACCTTCTGCAAACTGTAGACGTACTGCTACGACGTCATCTTTGTGTAGGGTTGATGCAATATAACTGCGGAAGCTTGTCGCTGTGGGGTTGACGCACACTGGCCAGTCAGACTTGAGCGGGAAGCTGACCTACTACACTTGAAGTTTTGAGGTCCCTTTCAAGAAGCTCTAGTGACCTTAACGACGAGCAAGACATTCATAGCTCTATAAATTGACACTTACGCCAACTACCTTGCCAGACTTCCGTGTGCGACGCCACACCAGCAACAGAGCAAATTACATGTACACGGCCAGCCAAAACTCCGGCTCTTGTTGACCAGTGGCAGTTGCCTGATTGAAGGCATGTCGGAGAGCGACGATGCGGGGAGCCAGCGCTCTGGCGCCAGCGGCGGCACGGCAGGAACAGGGTTCTCCGAGACCAGCAGCCAGCGAAGTGATGCGAAGCTGCTGCTCAAGAGGTAAGTTGCGGGAGCAGCTCGCTCGATGTTGGGATGCAATAGAGGTTGACCCTGTCGGCAAACTCGGCATCACAGGCAGCAGCTCAACTCAAAGGGCGACGCTGAGACGTCGGACCTCGAGGCTCGGCGCAACTTCCAAGAGGGAGTCTTCGCATGTAGGTCATGTTCGTGCGCGGATAGTGCGTGCGCCTGGGTTCCCAGTCGAGTTCGCGTTAGTTGCAAAGCTGTCGCAGCAAGCATAAGCTCCCACTGCAGGGCACTCCTTCAAACACCATAAACCAGGAATAGCCATTAGCAGCCCCCTTGCTGCGAAAGTGTGCATGTGTAATTCTTACTCATACCCAGCACGAACCCACGCACACGCACCCACAAACCCGACTTCGCACCCGCGCGACCCCACAGGCATGTATACGTTGGTGCGGCAGACAGCTTTGTCGCACTGGAAGTACGCGGTCCTGAAGCTCGTGCTCGAGTTCCTGGTGAGCCGATGCGACCAGTATCCGGCACCAGATGCGCTAGGGGACACCATCTTCACAGGTCCAACCTCACCAGGGGGCGGGGTCCCGCCTGAAACTCACCATTGCGTGCACGCTTTACCTGTCATGTGCAGACGTGCTTCATCGTGACATTCAACCCCACGCTGCCCTGGGCGCTGGACACAAAGAACCCCATATGGCAGGTGCGCAGGTGCAACGCGGCGTGCCCCGCCATTACCCAACTACTCAGCATTGAGCCAGGCATGCCCAAGAGGCGCACCGGGCGGCCTTCCGTGCACGCTAAAGCGCGATAACACACATGACAGCGACGCGGGCCCACATGCCACACGTGCTTCGTCCACACATTTCTCACTTTGGCACTCCTCGCAACCCGTCGACGCCCCCAGTTCATCCGCTGGCTGGTCTGGCGCTCGCCGATATACCGCCTATACGGCTATTCGACCTACGGTGAGCTTTGCAAATCCCGAGCGAACCAAGGGCCGCCAGAGCTGGGCCCCGCTGGGGTCGCGGATCAAGCAAGGGGGTTAGGATTTCCGCGACCCGCCTGGCTGTCCTGGGGCTAGCCTGCCCCAGCAGGACAGAACCTCCCACGAAATAAACGCACCCGGGGGCGCATGACTACCTCGCCTGCGTGCCTCCGTGCACGCACGCACATCGAGGCAAGGGCACAGCCCAGATCCCGCCGCGTGCCGTTGCCCGCCCCCGACGCGGCCGCCTTACCACCTCCTCGCGACACGCGCCCCCCCCCCCAGTCGTGGTGCTGTACATCATGGTCGTCGCCGTGTGGCTGTCGGTGGCGGTGCTAGTGTGGCTCACCTTTGCCATGCGCAAGCAGGTGCGCTGCCCCACCCGCAGCAGCCTCACGGTGCCACAGCGCAGGCAGGCAGCACGGGAGTAGGGGGGAGAGGTATGGGGCGCGAGCCGCTGCCGGGGGCCGCCGGCTGCTGCGGGCTTGCCAGGTGGACCACAGCTTGGCGGCGCAGGGCCGGCCAGGGCCCATGGAAGTTGAGCCTCGGCTGCACATCGTGCCCATTCACGGTGCCCGAACATGCCCGCGCGCCCCCCCCGCCCGCCCGCGGAGGTTCGCAACTAGTTCGTTACTCCCATGGTGTATACCCCCCGCCCGCCCCCAACAGGAGCAATCCAAGTGGCTCCGCAAGGTGGCCACGCTGCTGCACATCGTCTTCGACGTCATGTTTGTGTACTTCACTGTGTCGTTCTTCGACTACTTTACATTCATGGTGCGGTCGGTGCTAGTCATTGGGTGATTGTGAGGCGCCGGACCGCACGGCGCTTGGTCACCGGACGGGGCGCCCACCTCCCTGGACCGGCTCGGACTCGCGTGTCCGCGTACACGACGTGCCTCACCTGCTGACAGTAGCGCCGTGCATGGCACACAGCCTTTTCGTGCCGTATCTGCACGACGCGCACTTTGAAGTCACACTGCCGTACGGTGGTGCACCAGCGGCTCTCGTGCTGGTGCCGTACAGGCCGACTGCCGCTACTCGGAGCCAGGCCGCGAGCACGTCTACTTCCCGGGCGTGGGTACGTGCCGTCATGGTTCTCCTGAAACGGAGCGCAGTCACGGCGGCAGGCCAACGTATGTCCAATGGGTCACACAGCCACGGCGCGGTGCCGCAGCAGACGGCCGCAGTCCGGGTCCTGCGGCAACTTCCCGTCCTTCCACTCTCCGTTCCCCTTCGGCCCCGTTCACCCTGCCAGACTGCCTGTCCATGCCGCACCTGCTCCACATGCTGGTGGCTCTGACAACGGGGGCGCTCTTCATGGCCGTCACGGCGCTCATGGTGCGGACAGCTGATGAGAGCTTGCAGGGCGGGAGAAGCAGGGCCGTTATGCGGGTCGGCCGCAGGGCGGGGGGGCCCTGGACTAGGGGGGCCGTCATGTGGGTCGGGCCCACAGCTGGGGAGCCGGGAACAGCCGGGGCGTCATGTGGGTCGCGACAACAGGTGGTTAGCTTGGACCAGGCAGCATATCATGTGGTCCACGCCCAGGTTTGGTACTTTGGTACAGGCCCCAGGGCAAGGGAAGTTGGGACGAGCGGCAGAAGTGGGAACAGGCGGCGACGAAAGGTCCCAGGGTTACTAACCCGGGTTACGAAAGTGGGTAGGCCCAGGGTTCGGGAGCCGGGAACGGCCGGGGCGTCATGTGGGTCGGGCCTAGGGTGGGGCAGCAGCCGCCGGCGCAACATGTGGGTCGGACCGGCAAGGCACTGCGGGCGCCCGCCTTACCTTATGGCCCCCCCCCCAGATCGTGGCGGCCACCGACCTCAATCCTGTGTCGCAAACCTACCTGGCCTCGCCCGCCGTGTACGCCAGGCTCAAGGTGGGCGTGGGGTCGGGAGGCAGCAGCGGCGTGCTACGGGGCGCCGGTGGTGCTGACGTCCTGCAGGGCACGCCGCCATACCGGCAGCGCCGCTGCCGGCTGTCGTTAGCTGTGGCCTGCCGCCCAGCACGCATCCACGGCGCTGCATTTGCGCACCTGTGCTCCCATCTATACGGACTGCACGGCCCGTCGCGCTTCACGTAGATCTTCGCTGCCAAGGCGACCTTCATCGTGCTGTCAAACTGCCTAGACGCCTACCCAAAGCTGCAGGTAAGAGGTGGAGCCGCAGTGCCGTGCACACCCTGCAAGTGCCGTAGACCCCTGCTGCGCAGCGCGCGCGCAATTGATGCGCAGCATCTACCGCTGCGCGCCGGGCGACGCCCCTCCCAAACGGACCTGCCTGCCGAAGCTGAGTGCTGGGCAGTGGCCCGCTTCCGTGCGCCGCCCAACCCCCTGACGTGTGTGCTCCCTGCTGGCATGACGTGCTTCGGTCGGGCCCGCCCACCACCACTGACGTGTGTGCTCCCTGCTGGCCTGGCGTGCTGGGGGCGGGCTCGTCCACCGTCACTGACATGTGTGCTCCTCCCCACAGTCCGCGGGCATGGTTGCTGCGGTGGCGGCCGTGTGCTGGTGGAACCTGCGGGCGGTGGGTGGGGATCAAGGGACGCACGCAAGCGCGAGATAGGGTCGGGGTTGCACGGGCCGCACGGCGGTTGCTGTCAGCGCGGTGCCGGGTAGGAGGGCCAATGAAGGGGCCCACTCCGCACGCTTGGCAAAGGGGCAGTGGCGACTGCCCCCATCGCCTGTCTGCCGAACCACCGTGTCTGTCGTCCCTCGTGTCCTCTATGCATCCCCCCCGCCCGCAACCAGGTGCCCTTCTACCGCCCCGCCGTCAACGCGGCGGTGATGGGCCTATGGACCGGAGTGCTGTACACTACCACCCTACTGGCCGCGATCGTGTTCAGCAAGGACACGAGCTACCAGCACCGGCAGGATGTGACGCGGGTAAGATAGAGGCGGAGGTCGCTGGGTGGTCCACGGCGCATGTGCACCGCCGCACGCAGACTC
This sequence comes from Chlamydomonas sphaeroides, assembly GCA_001662425.1. Lineage (NCBI taxonomy): Eukaryota > Viridiplantae > Chlorophyta > Chlorophyceae > Chlamydomonadales > Chlamydomonadaceae > Chlamydomonas > Chlamydomonas sphaeroides. The sequence goes on from BDDC01000061.1 coordinate 18,774, forward strand.
GGGTGGGAGGGCCGCGAATGGAGTGCGCTAGCCCAGGTGGATTCGATTCCGGTCCTGGTACCTGGCCCTGCGCCCTGCCCTTGATCCTGCTGGAGCTCCCATCCCACCCTTGTGCCCCGTACCGGACCCTACAGGCTCTGCAGATCGGCATCGGCCCCTGCGTCGTGGCCGGCGCGCTGCTGGCGTGGGCGCACCTGCGATGGGCGATGCGCCCCGCGGCCAAGTTCCTGGACCTGGCCCCGGGCGTCAAGCTGGCAAAGGTCCACAAGTTCGAGTCCATACAGGTGCGTCCTACGGTACGGCAGCAGCGAGTACGACATGGGGCGTACGGCAGCATACCGCAAGCACGCGGGGGAAGGTGGATGGCAGCAGCAGAGCAATTCTGGTCCCTTTCCACTGTCCTCTCCACGAACGCCGCAGGAGGTGGAGCTGCTGAGCCGCGTCATGCGGGTGTTTGACATCGACGGCGCGGCGCTGGAGGGCCCCGCGGCACACGGCGAG
>BDDC01000061.1:26212-43411 GCA_001662425.1 Chlamydomonas sphaeroides
CAAGGGAGGGAGGTGCGGCAGGGCAGCCGCTGGCCGTGGCCCGTACGTGGCGTTGGTGGGTGGGGCGTGTTGCCGCATGCATGCGCAAGAGGTTGCCAGGGGCAGCATGTTTGGTCGGTGCACCGCACCGGAAGCGGCACACATGGTCCTTACAGGCATGGTCACCACAAGCATTGTATCAGACTGTACGGGTACGGCCCCCTGGCAGGTGGAGCTGGATGAGGGCGAGGCGGCCGCCGAGGCACCCGGTGGCGTCGTCGCCGTCGGCGGCAGTGGCACTGGCGCCGGCGAGAGCTCGGTCTCGGCCAGCCGGCTGCGCGTGACGCTGTGGCGGCGCGACCTGCTGAGCGGCGTCATCGAGCTGGACGAGGACCTGGTCATCCGCAGGTAGTTTGGGTAGCTGCAGCCGCCTGTCCTGTGTTGGTGATGGCGAGGGCCGCCGCTCGTTGGTGCATGCATGGGAGCTGGGTCACTAGGGTAACCGAGCCGCCTGCTAAAGGCAGGCAGCAGGCTGTGGTGCGCACCGACCGCTCCGTGGAACAACTCAACGCGCCCGCTTCGGAGGTACCTTTCAGCCCCTTCCTTTCAGCGCCTCATGTTGCCTGCCTGCTGCTCACAGGGCCAGCCCCCTGATGGGCTTCATCACGGGAGTGCCCTCCACCGCCATGACCAAGAAGCACCTGAGCAAGTGAGCCGTGCCCAGGTCACGCACGCGCACTGGCCGCCTTGCATTCCGGATGGGAGATAGAGCCAAGCAAGGCATGGGCTTCCGTAGATCAGCTGCTTGCGCACACGAGATCAATCGCCTTCTGTCCTACTCCTTGGTCGACGCTTTTGTGCCCATGCACCCGCAGGTTCCTGGGACTTCCCGGTGATGCCTCAAACTGGGACGCACTTCTGGCTGCGGCCAACCCGAGCCGCCACGCTAACACGCGATCTCATCACAACCAGCAGTCGCCCAGCGCCGCTGCCGGCGGTGCTTTCGCGCCCTCCGCCGGCGGCCACAAGAAGTCGGCGCTCAAGGCCGGCGCCGGTGGGGCCCGCGCCTCCGTGAGCCCCGTGATGGCGCTGGTGGGCCCCCACCCGGACAGCGGCACCATGCGGCTGCTGCTGCAGGGCGTCAGCAGCGTGGGACCGGGCGGCAGGTGAGCACGGAGGGCGCGGGGAACAGGTTCCGCCGGTTTGGGGCTACGTGGAAGGGGCTGGCGGCGGCTAGATTTTGGGAGGTAGGCGCATGCTGCTCATCCTTGCCCTTAGTTTCTTTGAGAAGCCATGCCATAAATACAACCGTCCTGCCCCTTGCCGCAGGCCCAAGATCATGCTCAACGTGCACCCCGACACCACCTTCACGGGCGCCCACGCCAACATCCTCAGGGCGCTGAGGCTGGAGACCAGCACCGCGGGTGGAGCCCGCAGCACCGGGGGAGGCTCGGTGGCGGAGGCGGGGGCTGGCCCCGTCAGCGTCGCCGGCGGCAGCCGGCCCGCCTCTGCCGTGCCGACTGGCAAGGCGCTGCGGTCCATGACTCAGCTGGCCACCCGTGGACGCGGCAGCGGCGGCGGCCTGAGCGACAGCGACGGCGGCAGCGAGCGTGAGGACGACGGCGGCGAGGGCTCCGACGGCACTGCAGACGAGGGCGAGGGCCGCGGCGGCACCCGTGGTAAGGGGCGTTCCCGCAGCCTTCACCACCAGGCAACGTCCAAGTCTGAGTTTGTGGAGCACTGGGTGAGCGGCGTGTGCAATGAAGCAGCGGCTCGGCTCCCGGGCACGTACGTGCCACCTCCCGTACTTCCCCATCACGGAACTGCTGCTGCACATACACTACTCGGAAAGCCTCGACGTGTCAGCTGACTGCGTGCTTGCGTATCTTGCACTCACCTCGGCCTCCGGCCCTGCTTCCCAGGTACGCACGCTGTCGCGACAGGTCGAGCCCGCACCACCACAGCAGGGTCCGGTCAGCCGCCCCGCCAGCGGGGACGGCAAGGGCGGTGCAGGCCTGCCGCTGGGCTCGGGCCGCCTGGCAGCCATCCCCGAGGGCGGTGACGGCCCCCAGGCCGCAGCAGCTGCCGGCAAAGGGCAGGGCGCGGGCAGCCCAGGACCAGCGCCGGCGGCGGCAGGTGACCTGGAGCGGCACCGCAGCCATCGCGCGCCGGCGGATGCGGTGGGCGAGGGCGCGGCGCCCGGCGGTGCAGAAGGCTTTCGGCCGCGCAGGCCGCCGGCGCACAAGGGCGCCGGCGAAGGGGAGGGAGGCAAGCGTGGCGTGGACGACGACCGGCGCAGTGACGGCGGCAGCGAGGGCGGCGACTCGAGCGCTGAGGAGGGCAGCCAGGCTGCCAGCGCCAGCGGCATGTCGAGTGAGCACCCGGGAGCGAGCTGGACCTGCTAGCTGGGATGAGATGGTGGACATGAAGGGGCGGGCGTGTTGTGCCAGGCCTATGTGCCGCCAACCGGGACGCATGCGTGGTTGGACCACACAGTCAGATCGATCCCGTGCTGTACGTTCGTTGCCTGTCGGTTGTCGCGGGCCACGCACGCCACACGCGTCGCACAAGGACCTTCGTCTGTGCCCACCATCCCGCCGACGCGCGCGATCGCATCGCCACCCCGCCGACTGCAGGCATTACGGACCAGACGTCGGGCTCCGAGGCGCTGCTCGGAATCGACTCTCGCCGGGTCCGGCTGCTCAAGGTGTGGCAGTCTGCCGCGATGCGAGCGACCCGCGGAGCGAGGCACGGCCACCTGGTGCCGTGACCTCGTGCGGTCGCCGTAGTCGCCGACCGACAAGGGCGTATGACATGCGGTGTCCGACAAGGGTGTACGACATGGGGCAATGTCGACACGAGCTCACTTACTCGTGTCGACACGAGGTCCAGGTTTCCCTGACGTCGGCCGCCCCGGCCGTTGCGCAGCCTGCGCGCACCCGCCGCTGCTACATTCCCGCCCTCGCTCCCTCCTCCCGCTCTCCTGTTTGCTTGGTGTTAGCAAGCCAGCTCGCTCGCTGATTGACTCCTCGGCACGCACATTCCCTCCGCGCCCCAGGCCCTGCACAAGCTGCTGCTGGGCCCCGGCTTCACGACGCGCGTAGACCGACTGCGGCTGCACAGCTACGGCCTCGTAGCGCTGCTGTTTGTAACCCACATCATCGCTTACATCGTCATCACCAAGATCATCGCGCTGGAGCACGAGTGAGCGACCGTTGTGCGGCCGGCTGCTGCTGCTGCTGCTGCTGCTGCTGCTGCTGATCGCGCCCTGGCTTGGCCTGGCCCTGCTCCTCGCTCCCTCCCCTCGCTCGCTCACAACTCTTGGCGCCTGTCTGCCGACGCGTAGTCGACAGAGTGCCCCCAAACATACTATTCCCTGCGTGCGACGCCCTCAAACGCTTGGCCCCGCCGTGTGTCCCGCTGCAACCCACAGGAACGTGTACGACGTGCACCGCCAGGCCATGGCCATGGACCGGTGAGGGGTGGGAAGGTTTGGAGCGGGCGTTGCAGGGGGGCCGCAGGGGTAGGTCCTGGCGGTGCAAACAGTTTCCGTTGCTTGGTTGCCGATCGCCTCCATCCATCCCGCCGTGCCCTTGCATGCATGCATGGCAACCTCAACCTCAACCTCCCCCGCCCCTCCCGCTCGCCCACCGCAGCTGCCAGCTCATCGCTGCTCGCGCCATGATGGGCGCCTTCTGCTCTCGCGCCAACGTCACGGAGCGCGTGGGCGTGTGCGCGCCGACGCTGTCGTTCTTCCTGGAGAAGCTCAAGACCAACATTGACCTCATGGAGTCGTACCACGCGGGCGTCTACCTGGTGCGGCTCCCGCGTGCGTGCGTGCGTGCGTGGGGCTTGGCAGCGGTGTTCGTTGTTGTGTGGTGACGGCGATGAGCGCGAAGCCTGCGGCTACGGCACACTCACGTCAACACAAGCCGCCAGCAGGCGGCTGGCCTAGCTAGCTCGTAGCTAGTGACGCTGCGGGCTGGGCAGCCGGCACACCGCAGTGCTACGCTCGTGGCTGATGGACCCCCGCCCGCCCGCCTTACTTGCTCGAGGTGGCAGCGGTGCTGATGGCACGAGGCCCCGATGGTGCCCACGCCGCGCGCCCCGGGATGCATGCAGGCGCCCTGGCCAGGGCCCGCCCAGGCTGGCTGCTGTCGCGCGCTGCGCTCCCGGCGCGGCCACAACCTCCTGATGTTGCAACTGCCGCGTGTTCATTATTGGAGCTCACGGCGGCCTGCGTTGAACCGCCCCGGTGGCCCCGCAGGGCTACAGCGCCAGCAAGGTCCGGCAGCAAGACTTTGAGGTGTACAACCAGTGGACGGCGCCGCGCCTCGAGTATAGCGGTGCGTTCGTGGCCCACATGCATGCTTGCCAGTGCGACCACGCATGCGCACCAGCTAGCAGCAAGCACAATCCTCACCTCCTATCCCCTCCAGTACAGCGCAGCGGTGAGCGGCCCATATGCCAGAGCGACCACGCATACCACGGCTACTAGCAGTGCGTGTGGCCCAGACTTCTGAGCAGCCCCCTTCGGCTGCAACGCATCGTGCCTGTACCTGTCTTTGGCTCTGCCCATGTTTTCACCTCCTTCTCCTCGTCCGTCCCCTGCCTCCTTCTCCCCTCTCCTCCACGCAGTCTTCCTGGACACCTCGCCGCCAAAGGTCCAGACCCACCGAGCGGGCGTGTGGATCCTGGGCAACCGCTACCTGGCCGCAGCCCGGGAGGCGCTGCACCTGCTGCCGGTCATGCTCGACAACTACAAGTGAGGGGGGCGGTAGCTACAGGGCACGGCACAGCAGGCATTAGCCCATGTCGTCGCTCGCGGGACGGGTGGTACTGACCAGCAGCCGCCAGCCTGGCAGATGCGCCCGACTGCTGAATGCTTGATACTGACTGCAGTGGATGGGGCCCCTGCCTGGCCCTTCCGTGGCTACCTCGCCTCGTGCGTCCCGTCTGCAACGCCCACTTCGTCACCCCTGCCGTCTGCCGCCAGGCTGCACCGCACCTTCAGCTTCCTGCTAGCCAACGGCCTCACCTCGCTGTACGAGGGCTACGCCACCAGCCTGGACCTGCTGGTGGGAGCGGGCGGGGCAGGGGACGGAGGGATGGCGGTGCATGCAGGGTTCGTGCCGTCGTGAGGGGGTTTGGATGGGCCACGCCACTCGCCTGGACCCGCTGCAACGCAAGGCGGGCGCTGTGTTGGTGTGCCAGCAGCAGCGCAGAGCGCAGCTATCAGGTCGCCCGTGATGGGCTGGGGCTACTGCAGGGCCTTTGCTTGAGCTCACATGCATGCATGCATGCATGGCAATATCGACATGCAATAGCAATGCATGCATCATCGATATCGACATGCATAGCGGGGCCCAACGCGCGCAAGGCAGGCATGCGGTGCGATAGGTGATTGCGCCTGTGCCTGATGACGCTGCAGGTGGCGGCAGCGTGGGAGAGCATCGAGCTGCTGCGACTGGGTGAGGCTGCTGGCGAGGAAGAGGACGGGGAGGAGCAAGAAGAGGAGGAGGAGGAGGAGGGGAGGAGGAGGGGAGGAGGGGGGCACTGGCGCTGCTGCGCTCCATCGGCAACCGCGCATCGCACGCATGCATGAGGGCAAGAGGAGCACCACGCATTTGCCCCAGACGACGACGTGCACGCAGCGTCGTAGCTGTGAACCCAAGTGGCTGGGCGCCCCACCTACCCCACGGCCCTACCCCGGCCCAATGTCCAGACCTGATCATCCTCCTCGTCATCGAGGCCGTCGTGCTGCAGCTGGCCTGCGCCGCCTACCAGCTGGTGCTGGTGGCGGCGGTGGAGCGGGGCCGGCTGGCGGGCATGCTGGCGATGCTGGGGCTGCCGGGGCCCATCCTGCGGCAGATGGCGTCGGCCAACATCAAGGTGGGTGGAGGGCTCATGCATGAGGCGTGCGCGCGCGCTGTCGGAGGGGACGACCAGCAGCCCTGGCGTCGAAGTTGCAGGCGCATGCAGCCCCTGAATCTTACTTTGTCTCCTCGGACGGACTTCATGTTGGACTCGACGCAGATCCTGGACGACAGCGATGACGAGGAGTCGGAGGTCGGCAGCGACGCCGGGGACGAGCCGCCGCCGGCGCAGCTGGACCCGGGCGCTGCCCTCGCACGCCCCGCTGGCAGCGCCGCAGGACCCGCACAGAGCGGCGGCGGCACTGGCATGCCCCTGCCCGGGCTGCCTCACTCTGGCAGCGCCTTGGCTGGGGGCGCCGGCGGCGGCGGTGGCAGTGGCAGCAAGGAACTTCAGGTGCGCGCGTGCGACGGACGGATGGATGCACGTCTAGCTCAAGCACGACGCTAGTTTCATTCGGCGTCCCCGCCCTCTTGCGTCCCACCTATCCCCAGTCCTTTGAGGCACGCGGCTCCCTTCGAGGCGGCGGCGGCGCCGCGGCGCCAGCTGCCGCAGTGGCGCCCTTCCGCTTCGCCGGCGCCAAGGTCCGGCCTGGCCGCGAAGCCAGCGGAAGCGGCGGCAAGCACGGCGTGCTGCACATCAACGGCAAGCAGCTGCTGCCCTCGTACTGGGCCGCCGCCAAATTCCTGGTAGGACGCAGCGGGCTGCGCGATTGGGCCCCGCGAGGCGTACAGCGGGCTACTGGAACGAAGTTACGGTGGCCCACCCAGATGCAGCCCTCTTACCTAATACCGTTGTCGATCGGGTCACTTGTGTCTACCTATCGTGCCGATGTATCGATAGCAGCCATGTTAAGCAGTTGCGAAGGCTGTGCCAGACGGCAGTGGCCGGGCCCGTGCGTGGAGCACCCGCAGGGCATCATGCTTGCGGATATTCAACCGCGCGACCTCGCGTCGCAAGGCCCTTGGCCGTGCTTCCATGCCATTGCGCCGCTCTGCCCTGCCCCTCATACCGCCTCGCAGGTTCCGATGCTGGCCTGGAACCTGACCGTTGTCGTCATCTACGCGCTCACGCTCCTGAAGCTGCAGGGCATGCAGGAGCCGCTGGCGTCCCTCAACATGTGAGTGCTCGAGGGACCGACGGAGGCGTGGAGAGCGAGAGGCCAGGGCAGCAAGCGTGCGGGGGCCGGCCTCGTGCCGCCCCTCCTCTTCTAACTCATGTACTGAGTGCCATCGGCCCCACGTTCCGCCCTCCCCACGCACGAACCCTCCCCCATCCCAGGGCCTCGCGCGTCACCTACCGCTACACCCGCATCCGCGCCATCGCGCTGGCCTTCGTGACGCAGGTGCGAGCTAGCTAGACAGCAGCGGCGGAGCTGGCGTATGGCCGTCGCTGTGCAAGTGGATGGGGTTGGCAGTGCGTGGTCGCTACGGCCGTGCCGTGTGGGCTAGGCTGGACAGCGCATGGCCCCTCCAGTGGCCGCGTTGCCGTCCCGCAGGCCGGGGCGCACGGTCGCCTCGCTCGCCTCGCGCAGCCGCCGACCCCCACGCATGGCCACACGCACGCCGCTGCCCTGCCCCTCATGCTCGGTACCGCCTCGCCTACCGCTTTAGGACGACAGCCCACATGGACCTCACCCCCACGCCGTCGTGTGTGCCCTGTGGCCAGCAGCCATGCCGCACGCAGTCCTCGCTCGTGATGGCTTGCTGGCCCCACTCACCGCCTCCTCAAAGTACTACTCTTGTCTACTCTTGTCTCCCTCCCTCAGGATGACAAGGCCTCCCGCGACGCCTGGCGGCCGCTGCTTCAGTCGGAGCTGGCGCTGTGGGAGGGAGACTACAACTCGCTCATGTGAGGCGGAGGCGGAGGCGGCGGGCGGGGGCGTGCAGGAATGCGAGCAGTGGTCGGTCCCAGAGCGCATAGCAGGTAGTGGTAGAGCATGACTTCCGTGACGAACCCCTTACTCGGCCAACGCAACGGCTGCTGCTTGGTAACCTGCGCCACCCAACTGTTGCCGCTGGTGTCGGTGCCCGTAGGTATGGCGGCGAGCCGCCGTCCATGGTGCGTTGCTAGGGTCTTTCTGTGGCAGCCTGTGCTCCAAGAAAGCAAGACACGCGGGTGCTGGGAGGCGGGATGCCGCGCTGGGGTCGGGTGGAACGTGTCCGGGGCGGCACGCGGGGTGCAGCGAGATATGGAACCCCCACCTTGCACATGTATGTGGCGCAAGCAGCCAATGCCGCCATGCGCCTGTCGCTTCCTCCTCCGTCGCAGGCGACGCGCACCTTCCAACAGTCGGTGCCGGCGGGGGCCTTCAAGTCCGTTGCCTTCTCCCAGGTGCGCGGGTTCACGGCATGCATGCAGCGCCCGCGCGCCGAAAGCCTTGCTCATGCCAACACATTCATACATACATGTATATATTCCCTGGCGCGCTGCCATGCTAGATCATGTTGCAGCTTATTACCTTGAATGACGCCGTGAGCGGACCCGCCCCTAGCTTGACGGCGCGCGTCCTCGACGCCGGTACACGCACACGCCATGTGTCCATCCACGAGCAACCTCCACGAGCGCCTCCCCACACACCCACCGCAGTGGTTTTTCCGCATCAAGGGCAGCTGCGTTCGCTACGACCAGTCCACCTGCTTCCCCAAGGGACACGAGTACCACGAGCTGACACACAACGGTGCGCGGTGATCGGCGTACGGCACAATAAAGCGGGCCAGTGGATGGATCTCGCTTGAACGTGCGCTGCTGAGGGGTGACGAGCGTGGATCAAGTACGGCAATTAAGTACGGCACATGCCGTACATGAACGCGAGGCTAGCCGCCTCCTATCTAGGGGGAGCAAGGCTGCATGCTGGACGTATCGTGTGATGCTGCCGCACCCGTGCAATCCGTACATGTGCCCGGCAGGCCTGGACGTCATGGTGCGGCGAGCAATCGCGGAGATGGGCCTGCTCGCCTTGGACGACGACGCAGACGTGAGGTACAACAACAGCAGGTGTGTTCAAGAATAGATAACACACATAGTGAGCACGATGTGTGTGGCGGCCGCAGGAGCGCGCAGGTGTGTGCCTGGTGCAATTGTGTTCAGCAGCCTGCGCCCGCGGCTGTGCCATGTCGCTGTCAAGCAGCCTCTGGTACCCGAGATGCGATGCCCCAACCCTCACACACGAATGCGCTCACCATTCCACCCACACCCATCTGACCACCATACACCAGGTACATCATGATGGCTGCGGGTGAGGCTGGGCAGGCGGCGGGCAAGGGAGGCTTCTTGTTGCGTGGCGCCGTGATGGTGGCTATGCCGTGTGTGGGTATGACGCCTGCTTCTCACGAGACCCGACCGGCGGCGGCCTGCCGAAGCCCCTGATCCCCTCCCAACTAACCCAACTATCGTATCGTCCCACCCACCGCAGTGGGCGCCAACGACCTGTACGAGGGGCTGCAGCAGGCGGCGCAGCTGTTTGTGGACTACTCCATTGCGCGATACGAGGAGGTCACGCAGCTGCACACGGTGGGCGGGTAGCAGGCGTGGGGCAGGACGGCGTGTGAATGGAAGGCCGCCCACAAGGGCCTCCAGGATTCGGTATTCCTGGCCGCCAGCTGCAGCCACACTGGGCTAAGTTTCGGGACACGAATAGAAACCTTGCCTTGCCCAGCGTCCGTGTGTGGCTTTCACCGCAGCCGCTGCCGAGGCCTCTCCCTCACGGCCCCCCATCGCGCGCCTCACCCGTCCATTCGTCGCTCCTGGCTCCTCCCAGATCCTGCTGTGCCTATCCATCGGCGCGTTGCTGGCCTACCTGGGGATGCTGCTGTGGCCGCACCTTCACACCACGGTGCGCGACACAGAGCGCCAGGCAGCGCTGCTGAGCCTGGTGCCGCCGGAGATGGACGTCAAGGCGCACGTGAGGGCGGTGGTGAAGAGACTGGCCTCGGCAGCGGGGCCTAGGCTTCGGAGCAGGGCACGGCGGTCGAGCACGGCAGGAGGAGAGGCGGCCGGCGCCGGTGGCAAAGGGCTCTTGGCGGCGACGGCGGCTGTGATGGCCGAGGTGACTGCTGCTGGCACCGCCGGGGACGGGTTCGGCAAGAAGCACATGTGAGGGCATTACACCAGCAGCAACGGGTAGAGGTGGAGCTGGCTGGCAAGCAATCAGCTGCACGCACCTCCCTCCTGCTAGCTGCCCAGCATGTGTTCGTCAGGGCGGGCGGGCGGCGCTTGTTGATGGTTGGCTGGCTGGGCCTGCCCAATCCGCCGCATCTACCCGTGGGTTCTGGGAATTGCTGCGGCGAACAGAGCACGCGCTTTGCGCCCGGCTCTTGAAGGCTGTATTCAAACCGGTGCGCAAGGGTTGCGTGTCGTCCGTTCTGCGTCGATCAAGTCTAGTTTCCGTGTTTGTTTCGCATTCTATACTTTGCCTGGCCGCTGGCTGACTGGGTACATCCTGTAGCTGCATGCAGAAGGACGCAATAAGTACAGCGAGCGGGCATGCACAAGTTTGATGCTCGCGGCCTCACAACCGCGCAATAAACCAGCACAGCTTGTCGCTGCTGCTGCTGTCGTGTGGGCGCCGAAGCATGCTACTTGCTTGTACGTATCGTATTATTCGGAAGCAGAGCTTCAGCAGTACGTACGTATGGGAGTGACGGAGGCGTAGGAGACGGTGTTGATATTCTGTGAGGCTGGGGCGGACCAGGGGAGTCTCCCCTGGGGCGGACGGTGCGCGCGCGACTGGCGCACGGTAGCTCATCAGCTGTGGTGTGCTTTATCTTGAAATCACGCGATGAGATAGGTACTTATGTCCGCCAGAAACCCCGCTGGGGACCGAGCGGCGCCCGGGCGCCGGGCCTACACGCACAGGGGCAGTGCGGGGCTTCACGGTTTGTGAGCGTGTGTCGCATTGTTTCCTGAGCACTTGATTGATATCCTGTCTACGTGCTGCTTGCCAGCAGCGAGCTCGCTCGCCGTCTACTTAGATAGTATACTCGCACGTTGCACTGCGTCCTTGTGCGTGATGCTGTCTTGCTTGTCGGCGGATGGCTGGCTGGGCATCCAGTCAGCCGGCGTTCCTAACTACTGCTGTACCTATGCACGCATCAGCCCGACGCGGCGGCCCTACCTCACACGGGTGCATGCGATGGTGGCGCACTGGCGGGCCATTGGATGGCGCCGCGAGCTGCTACACACCACACACATCGCACTGGTGGGTGTGCTTGACATGCTGTGGTGGGGCGCACCCTGCAGCGTCATCGCGTGCGTACTGGCTGGTTGGAGTGGTGTGGCGTGGCAATCAAGGGCCGCCAGCAGGAGGGTTGCTGCCCTCGCTCAGGTTGCATCGCGCACCATACATGTAATAAACGGAGGCCCCCGCTCGCTCTGGATGCTGTCTCGCCAGTTCCTGGAATCACAGCGCATGCTGGCTTGCTGGATGCGGCGGCATCACTCCGCGGGTCCGCGCTAGCCGATGAGGGCCCGCTTGGCGGTTAGGAAACATGGACATACTCCTGGCTCAGCGGTGCGGCATGCAGGCCCGTCCTACACGGCTTGGTCCCGGCAGGGAACGAACCAGACGTCCTGCTAGGCCCGGGGAGCCGCGCGTGCAAGGTTCCGCCGGGGCCGTACGGAGGCGTGAGCATGGCGGACGCCGGGCCGGCGCGGGCCGTCCGGGCGCGGCGGCGGTTCTAACGATCCCCAGCAGACGGATAAGGGGATCGATGTTCGTCAAGGTCTCCCCCACCTGGACGGAGACCGTACCAAGGTGTGGCCCCAGGAGGGTCCCACATGGACAAAGACCTGAGGAAGCAAGGATTGATTCTGAACCCTCATGAGGGGCGGCGCAAGCGACCGTTCGTTTCGCTACCAATGACAAGATCCCCAGACCTAGACGGATAAGGGCATCAATGTTCGTTACAGCGGTGACCCTGCAGCTGGCGGTGAAAGCGGTCAGCCTCGCAGAGCCTCTGTGCGCGTCGATGTGTACAGGGTATAAAAGCGCATCACTTCCCCTGTGCGAGGCGGTGTAACGAATGAATTGTCATCTAGAATGGCGCGCGGTGGGATGTTTCATGTCGTTGAAACGTGCGGTAACTGGAGGCGGGGCTGGCCAACCTCATGGAGGATGCGTGAGGCGCCGGGGCGTGAGGGGGAGCCAGGAGAGCAGGAGAGCAGGAGCCGGGGCATGCCCGGGTCTGCTGGTGTCGCGCCCCCGCCATGGCTGTGCGCTGGCGAGGCAACGCGGTGGAGCATTCACCTACTTGTAGATCGTGCTACGCATCGCACATTTTCATTGTGTGTGCTTGCTATCCTGAGGCCATCCCGCTTAGTGGTGGGACCTTGGCGGCGGGCAGTGCATCGTACGGGTCCCGCAGGTCAGAGAGAGTGATTCCATAGATTGCAGGCATGCAGCTAGCAGGGTGGGCAACCGCCGAGGATTGATCCTGTTGAAACACAAACCAGGATTAGGTGTCACCCTGTTCTATCCCCGGGGGTGAATTAAAGGATTGGCAATCGATTGGCACCCCACGGCACCCCTGACCCACCCGCCGTGCAGCTACGTTGGTCAGAAGGGACCATGGATGCTGGGGAGTTGCTGGAATGCTGATGGTGAGGTGTGCTAGCTTGTTATAGCGGGGCCGGTGGCGGGGCCGGTGGCCACCCCCGCTGCGTTGCTGTCCACGGCTGTCTGGGCAGCGACGACGCACACCGGCAACGAAACCGCCCAGGGCGCGCTTACTAAGACCAAGAACATCACGAGCTGAACAGCTTCACCTAGTTGTTGGCGTTAGCTGTTTGCGATGACAGCACGGCAACTTGGCCGTGTGTGGGTAGCGCGCACAGAGACCGCTACGCGAGGATGTCGGCTGGGATGTCGGCCAACACGTCCAAACTCCAGCAACGATAAACGCGACTCACTGCACAGGTTCTTCTAGATGATAGATCTGAGGCAGTGCAGTGGCACAAGGGCTGCTACATGCATGCCGACGAGGTTGTCCGACCCGGACAAGCTCCGGTCGGACTGCCACGCACCCAGAGAAGCTGCCCCTGCCCTTGGGGCCCTCCCCCACCAAGACAGGAAAAGCCCCCTCTAAGCATAATATCAAAGCATTGCTATTCGTACACCGACGACCATAAAGCTCAGCGACTGATTCAGGGTCGACAGGACATTTCGCATGTCAGCGCGGTCAGCAAAAACCAAAGCACAAAGCTGCTTTCTGGCATCGCTCGACTCCGGATATGCCGCAAAGCGACGGCGATGCGGCCAGCCAGCGCTCTGGGGCCTCTGGCGGCACGACGGGAACAAGCGCGTTCTCCGAAAGTAGCAGTCAGCGCAGCGATTCCAAGTTCTTGGCGAAGAGGCAAGTCTTAGGGGAAGCTGTCGTGGTACAAGAGCGCGTTAACCTGTCGGCATACATCGCAGGCAGCAGCTCCACTCCAAGGGCGATGGCGAGGCTTCCGACTTGGAGGCCCGGCGCAATATACAAGAGGGCATATTTGCGTGTAGGTGCTGGCGAGCGCTGGATATGGAACGCGGGTTTACGTGACATCCGCATCCACGGCAGTTGTCACGGCTTCACTGTGCCCTGCGATGCGTGCGGGGGAGCTCCATACGTTATCACAAGATGCGTTATGTTGGCGGGTGCCGTTTAGTCACGCTGAGTCACCGGACTGAACACATGAACCACAACGTCACAGCTTAGCCCCTCGCAGACCCCAGCCAGCCGTATCACAACCACGCCACCCGCCGCGCTAACCTGTCCTTCCAGGCATGTACACGCTCGTTCGGCAGAGCGCCATGTCGCACTGGAAGTACACGGTCCTGAAGCTCGTGCTCGAGTTCCTGGTGAGGCGCCCCGCCGCAACAGCACCGGCCGCTCCTGCACCGCGGTAACCGCGGCCCAAGCACACCCGTCACATTCCAACCCGTCGCTTACCGGTATGCAGACGTGCTTCATCGTGGCGTTCAACCCCACGCTGCCCTGGGCGCTCGACCCCAAGCATCCCATGTGGCAGGCGAGTTGTTGCAGCGCGCGCAAGGAGCGCCCCTCGCGTTGAGATGCCGCCGTGGCGCTCGCACTTATGCCCTCATGGCTCATGGCTTTCGTAAACCCGCTCCCAGTTGATCCGCTGGCTGGTCTGGCGCTCGCCGGTGTACCGCGTCTACGGATACCCGACCTATGGTGAGGCCCCTGCAGCTGAGCCATGCACGTATTCCACCGGTGACAAGCTACGTTTCCAATCTGCAAAGTGCTTTCTTGCATACCGCATCCCCTGCCTCTTACCTGCCGCGTGCCGCTACCCGCACCTCCCGCGCACCGCCTGATGGCTGCCCCCGCGCACCGCCTGATGGCCGCCCCCGCGCACCGCCTGATGGCCGCCCCCGACGCGGCCGCCTTACCCTCCTCCCGCGACACGCGCCCCCCCAGTCGTGGTGCTGTACGTCATGGCGGCGGCCGTGTGGCTGGCGGTGGGCGCGCTGGTGTGGCTCACCTTTGCCATGCGCAAGCAGGTGCGGAGGGCCAGGGCTTGCGCTGGGCTGTGTATATGACGTACCGGTAGCTTTGTTTGCGCGGGTCAGGGCTGGCCTGGATGTCGTCGTGTGGCCCGGGCCCCGCAGCCCCCTTGTGCCCTGCCGCCCGCGTCACACCCAGCCCGCCCGGCTCGCCCGCCCTCAACAGGAGCAATCCAAGTGGCTCCGCAAGGTCGCCATTTTGCTGCACATTGTATTCGACATCATGTTTGTGCTATTCTACGTATCATTCTTCGACTTCTTTACATTCATGGTGCGGTGAATGCCAAATCGGCCGCATCGCGCCAATCGTTGCGGCTAACCGCATGCTGCTAAAAGCCGCGGGAGGAGGCAAGGCAGGCAGCCGGGCAGGCGTTGCGCGGGACAAGCCTGCTTCTTGCCTACCGACTGCTGTGCACTGCCGTCGAAACGGCCGTGCCACTGTCGTACTGCCGTACGGTCGTACTCACTGTCCGCACCTACGCGGTGCAGGCAGACTGCCGCTTTTCGGACCCGGGCCGCGAGCACGTCTACTTCCCCGGCGTGGGTACGTGCCGTCATGGGTCTCCTGAAACGGAGCGCAGTCACGGCGGCAGGCCAATGTATGTCCTGGGTCGCACAGCCACGGCGCGGTGCCGCAGCAGACGGCCACAATCCGGGTCCTGAGGCAACTTTCCGTCCTTCCCCTCTCTGTTCCCCTTCGGCCCCCTTCACCCTGCCAGACTGCCTGTCCATGCCGCACCTGCTCCACATGCTCGTGGCTCTGGCCACGGGGGCGCTCTTCATGGCCGTCACGGCGCTGATGGTGCGGACAGCTAATGAGAAGCAGGGCCGCCCTTGCAGGGCGGGAGAAGCAGGGCCGTTATGCAGGACGGCCGCAGGGCGGGGGACCCTGGACTAGGGGGGCCGTCATGTGGGTCGGGCGCACAGCTGGCGAGCCGGGAACAGCCGGGGCGTCATGTGGGTCGTGCCCACAGCTGGGGAGCCAGGAACGGCCGGGGCGTCATGTGGGTCGGGCCCACAGCTGGGGAACCAGGAACAGCCGGGGCGTCATGTGGGTCGGGCCCACAGCTGGGGAGCCAGGAACGGCCGGGGCGTCATGTGGGTCGGGCCCATGGTTGGGCAGCCGCCGCCGGCGCAACATGTGTGCGGCGCTCATAGTGTAGACAGCGGCTGAGGGGTGGGGGCTGGGGCGGCAGGGAAGGCAGGGCCGAGGGCGGCCCGACCGTGCGTCCCATCTTGAACCTCTCCCACGCTGCCGCCCCTCTCCATGATTTCGCCCTGCACTCCCCTCCCCAGATCGTGGCTTCCTCCGACCTGAACCCCGTGTCACAAGCCTACCTGGCCTCACCCGCCGTGTACGCCAGGCTGAAGGTGGGCCAGGGGTCGGGCGTTCTCTTGGAGGGCTCGCTCGGGCCGAGTCGGGACCCCCGCAGAAGCAGTCGGCCGAGCAGTGGAGCCGCACCCGTTACTGCCCCTCCCATCCCTGCCGACGCCCGGCCCCTGCGCCCCTGCCGTCCGCTTGCAGATCTTGGGTGCCAAGGCGGTCTTCATCGTCCTGTCAAACTGCCTGGATGCCTACGCCAAGGTCCAGGTGCGGTACACACCGCCAGCACCTTGCCTCGGCGCGGCAATGCTACGCCTGGCGCCCGGCCTCGCGGCTTGATTGACACGTACGGCGCGCGACTCTGGAGGGCGCGCGCTGTGGCCTGGCCGCGGCAGCGCTGAACCTGACATGGCTGGGCGCCTGATTGCCTGGCGAGCTGGGTTCGGGGTCGTCCACCACCATTGACGTTTGTGCGCCCCTCGCAGGCGGGGGGCATGCTGGTGGCGGTGGCGGCCGTGTGCTGGTGGAACCTGCGGGCGGTGCGTCGGGGCTGGGGATGGTCAGGGGACCGCGTGCCGCGGGATCGGGCTGGGGCTGGAGCACGAGGCCCGGCGAGCCCTGGATTGGAGTGGTGGAACCTGCGGGCGGTGCGCGTGGAGCGTGCACGAGATGGTATGCCAGCGCGCGTCACAGACACACGCGAAGGAAAGGACCGCTGTCTCGGCGGATCATGCAAACGCGGATAGGTGCCCCACACTCGCATGCGGTCTGCCTCCCGCCTCCTCCCGCCCTTGTCCCCACCAGGTGCCCTTCTACCGGCCCGCCGTCAACGCCGCTTTGATGGGCCTGTGGACCGGAGTGCTGTACACTACCGCCCTACTGGCCGCGATCGTGTTCAGCAAGGACACGAGCTACCAGCACCGGCAGGATGTGACGCGGGTGCGTGAGGGGCCGTGGTGGGGTTCAGGGGAATTGCGGTAGGGGATCAGGAGGCGGTGCTGGTGGGAGCCATCACCCCGCCCCCTACCCTCTATCAACGAGGGGACTTCGTACCCAAATCGATGGAGTCGATATCGAGCCGAGTCGCCGATGCACAGGTAGACTCAACATGAGATACGAGGGCTGGAGGGGCCGTGGAGGGCCTTGCGGCGCCGCCTAGCTAGGCCGCCCTTCCGCATGCCAGGTTTCGCCCTGCCTTACGCCCTGCCACGCACCTAAGCGCGTCCACATCCTTCTTGTCTACTCCGCAGGTGCTCCAGATCGGCATCGGTCCCTGCGTCGTGGCCGGCGCGCTGCTGGCGTGGGCGCACCTGCGATGGGCGATGTGCCCCGCGGCCAAGTTCCTGGACCTGGCCCCGGGCGCCAAGCTGGCGAAGGTCCACAAGTTCGAGTCCGTACAGGTGCGTCGTACGGCAGCAGCGAGTACGACATGGGGCGTACGGCAGCACACCGCAAGCACGCGGGGGAAGGTGGATGGCAGCAGCAGAGCAATTCTGGTCCCTTTCCACTGTCCTCT
>BDDC01000061.1:51060-64476 GCA_001662425.1 Chlamydomonas sphaeroides
AGCAAGCTCTCTGGCGACAGTGGTCGGCAGCAGGGCCCCTCGGGTACCCCGGGAATGAAGGGCCCCTCGCACCCGAGCCAGCAGGGCACGAATGCACGAGTGCCCGCCCCGGATGCCCGTGTAAGGGAAGGAACGGTAGGGCGGCACCCGAGCAAGAACTGCTGCGCGCTCTCCCACCCCTGCGCTCTGCCCGGCATGCCAATCCTGCCCACGGCAGGTGGAGTTGGATGACGGCTCGGGCGCGGCGGAGGCCACGGTGGGCGGCATCGCGGGCGACAGCGGCAACAGCAGCGCGTCGGCCAACCGGCTGCGTGTGACGCTGTGGCGGCGCGACCTGCTGAGCGGCGTCATCGAGCTGGACGAGGACCTGGTCATCCGCAGGTAGCTTGGGTGGCCGCGAGGTGTCGTCAGTTGGGGCTGGATGGCGAGGTCGGGCAGCGGCTGGCCGGGGTACGTACGCACGGTGGTTGCCACTGGCCAGCATGCCAGGTTGGCCCCGCCCCGCGTGCCTGCTCGGTTGGCTGCGTAGAGAGGGCGCGGTTGGCGCTGAGACTCACACGCCTATGTGCAATTGCCGCTGCTCCTCCTCCCCCACCGCGCCACCTCCCATCCATGCGCCCCGCCGCAGGGCCAGCCCCCTCACGGGCTTCATCACGGGCGTGCCCTCCACCGCCATGACCAAGAAGCACCTGGGCAGGTGCGGCCAAACTCGCCAGGGTGCCATACGGCTGCCGTGCAGTGCGGCTGTGGCGCCGTAAGTGCGCGGTAGCGCTGGTCGATGTACCTCATTCCCCAATCCCGCTGCCGCTCGCTTCGCACCCTCTACAGGTTCCTGGAGCTGCCCGGTGACGCCTCCAACTGGGATGCTCTGCAAGCCGCCACCAACGCTGGTGGCCGCCATTCGCACCACCACCAGCATCGGGCAGGCGCCGGCGCCTCTCCTCCGCCCGCCGGCGGCCACAAGAAGTCGGCGCTCAAGGCCAGCGTCGGTGGGCTCCGCGCCTCCGTGAGCCCCGTGATGGCGGTGGTGGGCCCCCACCCGGACAGCGGCACCATGCGACTGCTGCTGCAGGGCGTCAGCAGCGTGGGACCAGGCGGCAGGTGAGCAAGGAGGGCGCGGAGCGGGTCCTGGTTTGGAAGGGTGGCGTAGAAGGGGTCGGCAGCTAAGCAGGGGCGCCTGATCTTTCCTGTTCCCTGCCAGCCATTAGGCGAGCATGTATGGAGGGCAGGGGCAGGTCCCACCGGTTTGGGGCCAGCATGGAAGGGGCTGGTGGCTACGGTTTGGGAGGTTGGCGCGTGCTGCTCATCCCGATCGTTGCCTTTGTATTCTTCCTGCTGCCATGCAATCGTCCAACCCTCCTATGTTATCCCTTCCCCAGGCCCAAGATCACGCTCAGCGTGCACCCCGACACCACCCACACGGGTGCCCACGCCAACATCTTCCGGGCCCTCAGGCTGGAGACCAGCACCGCGGGAGGAGGCACTTTCGGGGGGAATGGCTCCCTTGCGGAGGGCGGCGGTGCCGCCGTTGGCAGCCCGCCAGCTTCTGAGGCGCCCCCGGCCAGGGCTCATAGGTCCAAGACACAGCGCGTGATGCGGGGCCTTGCACACGGCAGCGACAGCGATGGCGTCAGCGGCAGCGGGCAAGAGGGCAACGCCCAGGGCTCAGACGGCGCGGAGGAGGGCAAGACCGGCAGCGACGGCGAGGGCGGCGGCAGCGGCGAGGACGGCCCCAAGCCCAGCTTGCACCACCAGGCCACGTCCAAGTCTGAGTTCGTGGAGCAGTGGGTGAGGCCATATGCAACGCATACGACATGTCGCTGCTGCTTTGTTCCAGCACGACCTGCTGCATGCCCCGTTTCGGGTGGTGAGCTGGTCGTGCGGCCGATGTGCCCCCGCCCCTTCCGCGCAGGTCCGTACGCTGTCTCGGAAGGCCATCACCGTGCCGCCGCCAAAGCAGCCCGACCGCCCCACCAGCGGTGGCAGCGACGGCGGCGGCATCCCGGTCGGCGTCTCACTGCCTGCGATCCCCGAAGGCGGTGAAGGACAAGGGGAGCAGGGCGCGGGCAGCGCTCGGGGCCCGGCACCTCGGGCGTCGGGCCTGCAGCAGCAGCACCTCAGCCGCCGCGTGTCACTGGCGGCGGATGCGGTGGGCGAGGGCGCGGCGCCCGGCGGCGCAGAAGGCTTCCGGCCGCGCAGGCCGCCTGCGCACAAGGGCGCCGGCGAGGGGGAGGGAGGCAAGCATGGCGTGGACGACGACCGTCGCAGTGAAGGCGGCAGCGAGGGCGGCGACTCGAGCGCTCAGGACGGCAGCCAGGCGGCCAGCGCCAGCGGCATGTCGAGTGAGTGCCGCTCTCTGCAAGCGCGCGGTCCGCCTACATTCTCCTTACCTGGCGCTGTGCCCACACCCGGCACCGCCCTCGGTGCCGACGCGCTACAGGCATGACGGACCAGAGCTCGGCCACCGACGTGCTCGCCATCGACTCGCGCCGGTCACGGCTGCTCAAGGTGGGGCGCGGCACGACAGGCGGGCCCGGCCTGGTCCACGCGACTCGTGCATCGCGCAGGCCGTGCTGGGCTGCGCCCGCGGCGGCATGAGCGGGACAGGAGGTTCTACTTTCCATTATTGACCCGGCCCTGCTTGGCTGCACATACACTGCAGACGGCGGACGCCCCCGCAAGCCCCGGCCGCTACCCCCGGCCGCGACCGGGCCCTGCTCCACGACCCACGTGCGCTGCACCAATGAATGCCAGCCTGGTCCGCTGCCTTGCGCAACCCCCATCCCTTTCCTGACAGGCCCTGCACAAGCTGCTGCTAGGCCCAGGCTTCACGGCCACTGTGGATCGGCTGCGGCTGCACAGCTACGCCCTCGTGGGGACCATGTTTGTGGCGCACGTCGTCGCGTACATCGTGGTGACCAGGCTCATCATGCAGGAGCACGAGTGAGGGGCCGCTGGGGCCGGGGCCGGGGGCCAGGGCTGGCGAGCCATGTCCGTCGGCCGCTGCGGACGGGCCCTTCATCGATCTGCGGTCGCAGTTCCCTCGTGGTCCCCTGCGACGCCCAGGGTCCGTGCGGGCCGTCCTGCACAGTGCCACATCCCCTTGATTGACACCCTGCTGCACGCCCCTCCGCCGTGTGTGCCGCTGCGACCGACAGGAACGTGTACGACGTGCACCGCCAGGCTATGGCAATGGACCGGTGAGGGCAGCCAAAGCGAGGGAGCTGGCGGGGAAGCGGGAAGGGGGAAGAGAGCGGGGAACTGCCTCCACCTTCCCCCCATGACTGGGAGAAGCGGAGGCAGGTCCGTTCCCCTTCCTCCCCGTCAAGTGCATGCCCTGGTGCCCACCGACCTGCATCTCCCATTCACTCGCCAGAGGCCGCCATGGTGTTTCGCTAGCAGCCGAGCATTTCATGTTCGATTTCTCCCCCTTGCCCTCTCTTTGCCCCGCAGCTCCCAGCTCATCACCGCCCGAGCCATGATGGGCGCCTTCTGCCTCCGAGCCAACGTGACAGAGCACGTTGGCGTGTGCGAGCCGCCGCTGTCGTACATCTTGCAGCGGCTGCGGACCAACATTGACCTCATGGAGGCTTACCACTCGGGGGTGTACCTGGTGCGTTTGTTTGCCATAGTCGCCTCAGGGCTTGTGATGGAGCCGATCCCATAGTCACAAGGTGTACGGCCCCTGCGGCCCCTGGGGCCCCTGCGGACGCCTGGTTCCAGCGGGTCGCTTACCGAACTCCATCCTGCCCACCTTCCCGCGAAGGTCATAAGCGAGGCTGGGCCCACCCAGGCCTGTTGCGTGCGCCCGGCCGGCCCCCACACGGCGGCCCAACCGCCAGCCCGTCGCAGCCCTGCCGCTCTGCTCTGCCTCCTGATGACGCTGTCTTGCGTTGCAGCAGCGCGGCCCCCAACATGACGACCCCCCTTTCCCCCGCGCTCCCCGCTTTATTCCCCGCAGGGCTACAGCTCCAGCAAGGTCCGGCAGCCGGGCCACGACGTGTATACCCAGTGGACGGCGCCGCACCTGGAGTACAGCGGTACGCAGCAGGGCGTGTGTGCTCATGTTTAATGGTAGCAATAGAGTAACACGCGACTCTTTCTCAGGGGGGTCGGTCATGATGCGTCAGTCGCGCGTAGCGTGTGCGCGTACAGCAGCTTCATGGTGGCCTCAGGGACCGGAGCTTGCCGCAATCTCGCCTGGCGCCTTCCGTGCTTCGCCGTTCAAGCATCTGCACAAAACTCCCATTCGTCCTCCCCTCCTGCCCTCCGCTCCCGTGCACCCACGCAGTCTTCCTGGACACCTCGCCGCCCAAGGTCCAGACCCACCACGCGGGCGTGTGGATCCTGGGCAATCGCTTCCTGGCCGCAGCCCGGGAGTCGCTGTACTTGCTGCCGGAGCTGCTGGATAAGTACAAGTGAGGGTAGCCGGGCACTCGTGCTGGCGCGCCTGCTCCCTTGCGCACGATTCGTACACGTGCGGGCCCACACGAGCCAGTGTCCCCCCGGCTCCGTGCTCGCCTGCGCGCAATCCATTTCGTTGCCATGTGCGCACTCGGTGCTCGCTGCTGCGCGGTCAGGTCCTTCGCTGCACCCGCACCTGTCCGCACAACCTGGTCGAGACCCCATGTACTGGTCCGGGTCGCTTCGCCCATGCTCCACCCCGCCCTGCTCTTCATGCCAAATGACGACCTGTTTGAGTTGGCCGCTACAGTCGCAGCTGGTGCCGCATACCTTTGTTGTGACCTCTGCATGATCCTGCGTCCCGTTGCCTGCGCCCTCATTCCAGGCTGCACCGCACCTTCCGGTTTTTGATCACCAACGGCCTCAACTCGCTGTACGAGGGCTACGCCACCAGCCTGGACTTCCTGGTGGGTCGCGCGGAGAACAATGTTGGGTTTCGTACGTGTGGATGTTTGGAGGCAAAGGGGATCGATAATGTCATCATGCTGGTGATAGTAGTGGGTTGCAGGGCTTCGCCACCAGTCTGGACTCCCTGATTGGAGAGCAAGGGGGGCGGGAGGCAGGGGATGGGGTTGAGGGATGTGTTATGACCAGAGTTCGCCGCGAAGCACCTCCGACAGCTCATGTCGTCCCCCTCGGCTTCGCCCAATCCTCGTGACAGGTGGCGGCTGCGTGGAAGAGCATCGGGCACCTGAAACTGGGTAGGCCGGCCCTTGCACCTGCAGAGCGGCGCCAGCATGCCAGCCACCTCGTCCGCCCTCCCATGCCGCTCTGCTGCGCCCCACTTTCCCCGCCGCACCTGCACCTAGCTGCCCACCCATGCCGCCTGCCTCCTGCCCTCCCCCTGCCTCTGCCCCTGCTGCCCAGACCTGCGCATTTTGCTAGTGCTGCAGGCCCGCCTGTATTTCACTCTACACACGACGGCGGGTCCTTGACCCACACCCGCCCCCTCTACCGCTCGCGCTGCCAACCGCCACAGACCTGCTCATCCTGCTGGTGCTGGAGGGCATCGTGCTTCAGCTGGCGTGCACCACATACCAGCTGATGCTGGTGGCGGCCGTCGAGAGGCGGCGGCTGGCGGGCGTGCTTGCGATGCTGGGGCTGCCGGGGCCCATCCTGAGGCAGATGGCGTCGGCCAACATCAAGGTGGGGTGGGTAGGGCCCAAGAGGCGTGTGCGCGCAGCCGGCGGAGCGGACCAGAAGCCTGGCTAGGCGCAAAGATTGTGTGCAACACACCTGTATGTATCCGCGTATCATGTTGCTTCGGACCTTGATTGTGTTGGGGCCCCACGCAGATCCTGAACGACAGCGATGACGAGGAGTCGGAGGTCGGCAGCGACGAGGGAGACGAGCCGCCGCAGGCGCAGCAGGAGCCCTCTGGCGCGTCAGCCCCCGATGGCGGTGCCGCAGCGCTCTCGGCTGTCGGAGGCGGCGCCGCGGAGGACGCAGACCCGGGGCCTGGTGGGGCGATAGCATCTGCGCTGGCCAAGAGCGGCAGCGGCAGCTCTGAAGGCGGCGCCGCTGCAGCAGGCAGGGAGGGACAGGTGCGTGCGTTTTAGCGGATGGCCCCAGACACAAATCTCACGTTCACTCGCGTGAGCTCTGGGCGGTCGGCCATGACGCCTCGCGCCTTTGCTTACATGCTCCAGCTGTGTACGGGCCGTGACGATGCCGTGCAGGCGCCGCAGCGCCGCGGCTCGCTGCCGGGGGGCGGAGGCGGCAGCGCCACGGTCACGCCGTTTCGCTTCGCCGGCACCAAGGCACGCCCTGGCCGCGGCAGTGGTGATGACAGCGGCGGCGGGAAGCACGGCGTGCTGCACATCAACGGCAAGCAGCTGCTGCCCTCGTACTGGGCCGCAGCCAAGTTCCTGGTAGGAGTGTGGCGGAGGAGTGTGGCGGAGGATTGTCAGGGTAGCAGAATTCGTAGGCGCTATCATGAATTTGATGTACTGCTTTACTTTATCAACACATACGGCCTGCCAGGTGATCGGCAGCCCAACGCATGCTTGTTGCGCCCCTCTTCTTTGCAGGTGCCTCTTCTGGCCTGGAACATCGCGGTTCTTATCATCTACGCGCTCACGCTCCTGAAGCTGCAGGGCATGCAGGAGCCGCTCGCTTCCCTCAACATGTGAGCGTTCGAGGGACCGACGGAGGCGTGGAGAGCGAGAAGCCCGGGCAGCAAGCGTGCGGGGGCCGGCCTCGTGCCGCCCCGCTTCTAATTATTTCATGTATTATATGCCCGGGGGGACAAGGCGCGTAGGGGGCCTCGGCCCACCTGATCGCCCTACCTCGTTAGATCACGGCGAGTCAAGCTCGCCGTACCCCTATATCTACTGTGGGCCGTCTGCCCCACGTTCCGCCCTCCCCACGCACGATCCCTTCCCCAGGGCCTCGCGCGTCACCTACCGCTACACCCGCATCCGCTCCATCGCGCTGGCCTTCGTGACGCAGGTGCGAGCGAGGGGGCACTGCGCGCAAGCAAGGTCGAGCCAGGCCGCCGACACGCGTCAGCCCCTGCCTGAACACGCCCCAACACGAAACGCACGTGCCCTGCCTGTGCGCAACTCCCCATATCGCCTCAGGATGACGCGGCCTCCCGCGACGCCTGGCGGCCGCTGCTTCAGTCGGAGCTGGCGCTGTGGGAGGGAGACTACAACTCCCTCATGTGAGGCGGAGGCGGCAGGTGGAGTGAGGGGCACGTGCGAGCACGGGATGGATGAGGGCTGGGGCTGTGCGCTGGCCGGCAGGGCTTCAGAAGCGCCGCACCCACGCTGCGTGCCGCTCCCCCTGCCTGCTGAGCCCTCCCGGTCTCCTGTCTCCGGTGTCCTGTCTTCTGTTGCGCAGGTACGGAGGCGAGCCACCCTCTATGGTGCGTCAGTGGTGTGGATGTGGCGCTTGGCTGGGCCCAGCCGTCGTATCTTAGTCGATAGCTTTGAACGAGTCTATCTAGTTAAAGCTCCGACGTATCATTGTTTTTATCAGGATACACATGGGGCAGAGGGCGACCATGGTTTGTCCGTGTCCATATCCAAACCGACAGCCCACGGCAGCCCAGCAGCAGGGAACGGGCCTGGCGAATCCGGCCACGGGGCAGCAGGAAGCGAGCGCGCGGGCTGCTGCAGGTCAGCGGCAGCGACCTCATCGGCAGAGCACGCACGGCCCGCGGCCGCGGTCAGGGCTGGGTACTGTCCGCTTTTGACAGAGCCAGAGACGCGGGTCTCCAAACCCCCATCCTGTCCCCTCCCCTCCCTCTCCGCCCCTCGCCTTGAACGACGCGCAGGCCAGCCGCGCCTTCCACCAGGCCACCCCCGCCAGCACCTTCGCGTCCGCTGACTTTGCGCAGGTGCGCTGGCATGATGCCGGGGCTCGGGGTGGGCCCAAGTGATGAAGCGTCCGCGTCCGCATCCGTGGCGGAGCGGGGCGGGGCGGGGCGGGGCGGGGCTTAGAGGCCCGCTTCTCTTAAGCGCCAGCTGCTTTGTCTGTGTGGGGCCCCTCACCGCCCCGCAACGCCCGGCGCCCCGACCTCTCACCCGCCGTCTCCCGCCTCCCTCGCCCTCCGCAGGCCTTTTTCCGCAGCAAGCGCTGCTTCCGCTACGACCAGTCCGCCTGCTTCCCTGAGGGGAACGAGTACTACGAGGTCACACATAACGGTGGGAGGGGTCACACATAACGGTGGGAGAGGTAACACATAACGGCGGGAGGGGTCACACATAACGGTGGGAGGGGTCACACATAACGGTGGGAGGGGTCACACACAACGGTGGGAGGGGTCACACATAACGGTGGGAGGGGTCACACATAACGGTGGGAGGGGTCACACAAAACTCCTAGGGTGCGGCGTATCTGGCGACGGAGGGGCCGCCCAAGGTGTCGGTTCCAGCTGTGGCTGGCCGCTTGGCCACACACCCAGGCACGGATGGCACTACGGCACATTGTCCCACAGGTTTCCGAAGTGTGGCATGTACAGCACGCCGCGCCCCGCCCCACCCCAAATCCTACGCCCCGCCCTTTTTAGGGCCTTCGCCCGCCGCCCCTCCAACCCCAAGACCTTCGCCCTGCTCCTGCCCACCCCGTGCAGGCCTGGACGTCATGGTGCGCCGCGTCATCGACGAGATGGGCCTGCTCACGCTGGATGACGACGGCGACGTGCGCTACAACGCGACCAGGTGCGGCGCGAGGGGTGCAGGGGGCGCCGGGATAGATGTGGGGTAGGAGAAGGCCAGGAAGGTGGCGCCCTTGATAGATTGCGCCCGGGATAGATCGCGCCTGGCGTGCGTGGCGCCCCAGGGGGTTGGCGCATCCCGTGGCTACCCTGAGGGCGTCCGTCCCGTCGTCGCCGTCCCCGGGGGCGGCCCGTGGCCGTGCAGCCTGATGGCGCGGAGCTACGTGGCACGCGGCGAGGGGGGCAGGTTGAGGATGCATGTTTGTGTGTGTGCGTGTGTGTGCGTGCGTGAGCGGCTGCACCCCTCGTGTTCCAACCTGACCCCCCTGGCGGTCGTCGGACCCTTTGCCACACGCCGCTGCCCCCCGCCCCCCAGGTACCTGTTCATGGCCGCAGGTGGGCGCCAGCGTGGGACGCAAGCATGGGATGTAAACATGGGAGGCTGGGGTGGATTTTGCATGGCGGGCGGGGTGGCCGCAGCGTTGTTGACTTGTTTGCGCGAAGCCCGGTCACGCTTCTGCTTGCCTGATAACCACGAGGTGCACCGGTTACACGCCTGTCTGATCCCCGCCCACCCGCCGTACGCTCCTCCCAACTAACCCATCTATCGTCCCACCCCCCGCAGTGGGCGCCAACGACCTGTACGAGGGGCTGCAGCAGGCGGCGCAGCTGTTTGTGGACTACTCCATTGCGCGATATGAGGAGGTCACGCAGCTGCACACGGTGGGCGGGCGGGGCGGGGGGGGATAGCGGGCATGGGGCAGGACGGCGTGCGAACGGAAGGCCGCCCACAAGGGTTGCCAGGATTCGGTATTCCTGGCCGCCAGCTGCAGCTGCACTGGGCTAAGTTTCGGGACACGAACAGAAACTTCGTTTTGCCAAGCCTCCGTGTGTGGCTTTCACCGCACCCGCTGCCGAGGCTTTTCCCTCACGGCCCCCGATCGCGTGCCTCACCCGTCCCCACGCCGCTTTCCGCTCCTCCCAGATCCTCCTGTGCCTATCCATCGGCGCACTGCTGGCCTACCTGGGGATGCTGCTGTGGCCGCACCTTCACACCACGGTGCGGGATGCAGGGCGCCAGGCGGCGCTGCTGAGCCTGGTGCCGCCGGAGATGGACGTCAAGGCGCACGTGAGGGCGGTAGTGCGGAGGACGGCGGCGGCGGCGGCCTGGGGCCAAGGGCCTCGCGGCAGGGCCCCGCGGTCCAGTGTTACGGGAGGGGAGGCGGCCGGCGGCGGCACGGGACTCTTGGCAGCGCTTGTGGGGGCTGCTAACGTGAGCGGTGGTAAGAAGGACGCGTGACGTTGATGAGGGGGAGGGAGTATCACAAACGCAGGGAGGCGTGCGGGTGAACGGCAGTAGCGTTGCACATGCCGGGTCTTCATACGTATGTGGATGTATATATGCGGCGCGCACGTCTTGACGACGCATGTGGACACAACATCTTCCATGTGTTAATCGATGTTCGGTCGATGTTTAATCAGGGTCTGGTCAGGGTGGCTTCTCTTCGGGGCAAGCCATGCACCCATGCGCAGCTGGGTAAGTTTGATGAATGAGATGGCTCGTCGCCTCGGGGGACGGCTGACACGGACGGATGGAATGGATGTGCGGAAAGCAAACATGCCGCAGCCGGGCGCCCGCCACGGCGCGGGAGCCCGACCTACAGGCGCAAGTGAAGCCCCGACGGACGCTGCTGCTGCTATGTATCGTGTGCGTGCGTAGCGTGTGCTGCGCATCACCAGCTCGCTGGCTTGCTTCTTTCGGCGCTCTTCCCACATTGGGGACCGCATGGCACCTGTACTAGCTTCCTACGCCCTTGCACTGCATCTTTCGTGACTATTGTGACATGTACGTCCTTCGCCCTGATGAGCCGTGCGTGCTACTACATGGCACTGCCTTGGTTGCGCCGCGCCGCCCGCCGGGTGCAAGGCCGCCGCATGCGCTGACCCATCCAGCCAGCCGTGATGACACATGGCCCTGTCTTGCTTGGGCCCGCATGCGTCCTGGGCCTGCTCCGGGGCCTGCTTATGATGATACCGGTGTGCTTATCCAACACGATGCTGGAATAAAGCTGTTCTTGGCTCTTCTCATCTACTCTCCGCCATGTACGCATCGATTTGTAACCCACCACGACTGATGAAAAGCAGCAGCGGTCACGACCCCACGCCGGGGACGGCCCGGCCCCATTCACAACGTGCTTTAGCACGCCGGGCATGTGCGCTGATCGAGTGCCAGTGCCCGGGAAATGATTTAAGGTTTTAGGATGTTCGCTGTGTGTAGATCCAGTGTGGAACCTTCTGGTGCAACCGCATAGGATGCGCGCGGTGAAGTAAGGGCCAGTGCATAGGGGGCATGCAGAGAGCAGGGACGGCTTGCACACCACGCATAGGCAGGGGGTTGAACTTCCACCCCGTATGTAACTGGTATGCCAAACATGGCCGCTAGCGTCGCGTTCCACAAGAGGCCCACGAAGTATTCGAGAGTGTACCTGATTCTCAAGTCAAGCAGCAGCAGCACACTCCTGAATGCGGCGTCGCCGGGGTCCCGGCACCCCCATCCACGTGCACATGCAAGCGTGGAGCGCGGCAGGGCGGGTGGGCGGGGTCTTACTTGGGCGTGCTTGCAAGCACGCCCAATTGGTGGCTGGGCGAGCGAGGTCTGTCTTGGGTGTGCAGCCAGTAAGCGGGCGGCCTGTATGGCCGGCTAAAAGCACGTCCAGCGATATGAAAATTAACGACTGAATGTACGGCTAAAAGCATGTGTCGTTGCATAGCCCCCTCAGCAGCAGCCAAGCAGCAGACGCTTCCTGCAGCCAGCAGCAGCTGCAGCAGCTCCCAGCTTACTTGGCTTACTTGGCTGCAGCTTACTGCAGCCGACACACGCTGCTGTTCTCACTTAGCCAGCCGTATGTCCATGCAGCCGTTCAGGCAGGTCAAGCAAGCCAACCGCGCGCACTCACCTCTGCTCGCTGCTGCCATCTTGGTCCGATTGCTGCTGCCACCGTAGCCGTTCAAGCGGCAGCGAGCAGGGTAAGCACATCTGCTCACTGCATCTCGGATGGCTGCGACCTCAGCCATCCAAGCGGCGGCGAACTATTCTAGAAAAACATGCATGGCAGCAGACGTACGGGACCGCACCGGCCGAACGCTGAGCGAGCAGCGTCGAGCACATCTCACAAAGACACTTGCTAAATATAAGAAAGCCTTGCTATGCATGGCTGCAGCGCTGCGAGACGTGTGGGGCAAATGCGTGCGGTGGTTGGCTGGCGTTCAGCATGCATGCACGTTTCGCCTTGTCTCGCCGCAGCTGCTTACGCATTGCCGACTGCCCATAACATAAAAGCACACATATATCGGTCGGTTGGACGCGGTGAAGGGCCGAACGGACACTGCGCGGAAATGCGCACGCGCAAAGCCGGCCCGGCCGGCCTGCCTCCCCCTTATTTCACTGGCGGATGCTGCGAACGTTCCGCCGTTTGCACCATTCAATACCTTGAGCTGATATCTATGTATTGGCAGCAGGCGGGGGCTGTGCCGGGCTGTGCAGCGAATGCGCGGAAATGCGCACGCGCAAATAAAGCCGGCCCGGCTAGCCCGGCCGGCCTGCCCATTTTTGGTGGACCCAGCACCGGGAGACGCCAGAAACACGTAGCTGCGCCTGCTGAGAGTCCTTCAGGGGCTGCCAAGGGCTGCTCCACAAAGCCGAAGGTTTAAAATGGGGACGGCACTAGCAACGCGACATTATTCAAGTTGCCGCTGCTGAGCGCCTGCAAGAGAGAGCCCGGCATGAGCTGTTGGCGCCTTTGCGGCTGACGACATAGGCAGCAGACTGGCGTTGCCTCGCTTCGGTGACGCTCGCGCTGACCGAACGTGGGTCAGGTATGCCTACGTAGGAAGCAAGGCAAACGCGCCTCAACTACGAACTGTGACATACGCATGCAGGCGTTTGATGCTGTTGCTGCAATTAAAAGCAACGCTTGTGCAGCTATGTTCTGGGCTGTTTACGGTGGGGTACAACTCCAGGCCTCGCATCGTCGGATGCACAGCAGTATCGCGTGGGCGCGTTTCAAGGTTTCGCATCACGCAGCCCCGTGCTTACTTGTAACATTGTCATTACGCAGCGCAGTATCTCCCCCAACCTGATCCACGTTCGGTCAGCGCGAGCGTCACCGAAGCAAGGCAACGCCAGTCTGCTGCCGCAAAGGCGCCAACAGCTCATGCCTGGCTCTCTCTAGCAGGCGCTCAGCGGCAACTTGAGTAATGTCGTGTTGCTAGTGCCGTCCCCATCAGGGGAGACGGCACTAGCCCTCCCCTGGTCCCCATTTTAGACCTTCGGCTTTGTGGAGCAGCCCTTGGCAGCCCCTGAAGGACTCTCAGCAGGCGCAGCTACGTGTTGCTGGCGGGCGTCTCCCGGTGCTGGGTCCACCAAAAATGGGCAGGCCGGGCCGGCTTTGCGCATGCGTGCGCATTTCCGCGCATTCGCTGCACAGCCCAGCACAGCGCCCGCCTGCTGTCAATACATAGATATCAGCTCAAGGTATTGAAAGGTGCAAACGGCGGAACGTTCGCAGCATCCGCCAGTGAAGTAAGGGGGAGGCCGGCCGGCGGGCCGGCTTTGCGCGTGCGCATTTCCGCCCTTCACCGCATCCAACCGACCGATATATGTGTGCTTTAATGTTATGGGCAGTCGGCAATGCGTAAGCAGCTGCGGCGAGACAAGGCGAAACGCGCATGCATGCTGCTGAACGCCAGCCAACCGCCGCACGCATTTGCCCCCCACGTCTCGCAGCGCT
>BDDC01000061.1:64486-93397 GCA_001662425.1 Chlamydomonas sphaeroides
TATATTTAGCAAGTGTCTTTGTGAGATGTGCTCGATGCTGCTCGCTCTCGGTTCGGCCGGTGCGGTCCCGTACGTCCGCTGCCATGCATGTTTTTCTAGAATAGTTCGCCACCGCTTGGATGGCTGAGGTCGCAGCCATCCGAGATGCAGCGAGCAGATGTGCTTACCCTGCTCGCTGCCGCTTGAACGGCTACAATTGGACCAAGATGGCAGCAGCGAGCAGATGCGAGTGCGCGCGGTTGGCTTGCTTGACCTGAACGGCGGCATGGACATACGGCTGGCTAAGTGAGAACAGCAGCGTGTGTCAGCTGCAATAAGCTGCAGCCAAGTAAGCCAAGTAAGCTGGGAGCTGCTGCTTTTCAGGGGGCTATGCAACGACACATGATTATAGCCTTAAATCCAGTCGTTGAGTTTCGTATCGATGGACGTGCTTTTAGCCGGCCATACAGGCCGCCCCCAGGCTCGCGCCGAGGGTGAACCGCTCGTGACGAAAATGGTCAAGAACACCGCTCGCAAGGTGCTGCCCTCGTGGCAGAAGGAGGAAGACACTGCCATGTGCCAGAAGCTTGTGGCGCTGTACACGGAGGGCATCCGCGGAGCTTACAAAGAAGGTCGCCGACGACATGAGTGACGACAGCGTGCCCACGATCACAGACATCGAGCAGAGCCTCACCAGAGAGCTCGAGAAGCTGGAGGTTAGTGGGGGCAGGGGTACACCTCAGAGCAACACAGCCGGTTCTTGGCCCACCACAACCACCGACCCAGGGCTCTCTAGGGGAGAGGGGAGTGTCACTTGGGGGGCTGGGCGGCGGTTGTGGGGTAAACGGCTCTCGCACCCTCAAATCATACCCAGACCATTGCAGCAGCATTATGCATACATAGATACGTCCCTTGGAACATAGATACGTCCCTGCCTTGGAACACGCTCCCGGCTTGGTTTGCTGGACCGGCCGAGTCGCGCATGCGCACGGCCGGTACCTCAGAAGTCGCACAACGAGCAGGTCCTCCAGCTGCCATGGTCCTGATATACGACATGGATTTTAAGAACGGACGCTGGCGGACCGGCTTGGGCCTATGTCGTGAACGAAAGGGTGGCTGGAAGCTGTCGTGATGGCCGTCGCGGAAATTGGTCGCCCGAATGGTCAAGAGACCCCTGATGAGGCTGGACCTGCGTGCCAAGGCCTTCTATGATATATTTGGAAGGTCTCTGGCCGGGTAGCTCGTTTGTTTATGACTGTCTGCTCGACTTTTGACCGACCGCGGGCCGCGGTCGGTCAAAAGTGCGCCGCGGTCCGCGGCACGCGGCCCAGCTGCTGGGCCCCGCCCAGCGCCCGGGCCAGCCCCGCCGCACGGTCCCGCGCCTTCCGTGAGCCCCTTTCCCCGTGATTCCGTGCAGCCCGGGGCGCGCCCCACCCGCCCCACGGGTCAGACCGGGCTCTAGCCCATTCATGATATGACCTCCCAAAAGTTACACGGCTTGGGCCCAGAGCGGCCGTCCCCATCCACAATCCAGACGCCTCCAGCAACGCGGCTGAGGGTGCAGAATGATGCAGTGCCGATCTTCTGGCCATGGATGGCGCAGTAGCCTTGGCACCTCCCGGGCATGCCGTTGATGAGGAACCAGAGCACCTGACAGGGAGGGGTGGGGAGGGGAGGGGAGGGGGGAATGGCTTAGCGTTTAGCGTATAGACCCACATCAACTAGGCTGCTGCACCACACAATTCCACGGTGTACGGGCACCGTACACCAGGCTGACACACGCGGCGAGCTTTCATGCTGTGTGATACGTCTGAGGGTACCATGGGACTTTCGTCTCAGTCACGCAGGGACATGGAACACAGGGCACGGACACGGAGTGGGCATTCACCATTCCCATGCTCACGTCGCACGCCAAACGCATGATGTGACCCGGGCTCAAGGCAGTAAAGCTGTCCAGGTTACAGCATCCATGCACACACATGCCCCGGAGCGGGTTGCGAGTGTATGCGGTCCTGGCTTCGGGCTGTGCCATCCATCGGCATTGCGCCCGACCCGGACTTGCGACATCACCACTTGGGCTCGGCGACCTCGCCCCACCGCTTTAGGTCATCTTAAGGTATCTCCAGTGTAAGAGGCCGCTGGGCTGGCCGGACTGCGCCTGGAGCGGCCTCGAGGTCACGTAAAGGCCGCAATTGATTGGCGCCTTCCCGGGCCGCACGCCGAACCAGCGTCGGACGCGTGTGGCCACGGGCTCGGGCCGCACCAGCCATGGTTGACATCAATAGGGATGTCCTGGGCCGGGCGGGCCTGCTCTACACGGTGTACTGCGTGTGTACAGGCCAGCCGCAACGACAGAAATTCCGCGAGTCCCGACCCTAAAGTTTATGCGCAAAGAGGCCTCTCAGAGGCTCGTCCTGGGCTCTGCACAGCCGTATAGCCTTTCTTCAGTGTAAGTAGGCCTTGGTTGGGCTGTCTGTGCTGCAGCAACCACAATCGAGCCGCGGCCATGCGGTCGCTGCTTCGCCTCTGTCCCTCTTCGTAGCCCAGCACACTACATCAATAGAGGAGCTAATCGACAGGGGTTTAGGGCCGGTGTACAACATGTTTACGGTGCGCCACGTGCGTGCATGTCCCAGACTCACAGCGAGCAGCATGCCAAGCTTGCTCCCGGGCTCCTCCAGTGACTCCACGCGGTTCCATCCCAGGTAGACATGCTATAAAGCCGCTTGGGCAGGCGTATTTCGACACTCTGTGGAAGATGCTTTGGATGCGCGTGCGGCGCTTGAGAAACCGAGCCGGGAGCGTGTTCCAATGGACGTATCTATGTATGTATAGTGCTGCTGCAATGGTCTGGGTATGATTTGAGGGGTGTGGAGAGCTGTTTACCCCGCGACCGCCGCCCAGCCCCCCGAGTGACACTCCCCTCTCCCCTGGGGGTCTCAGGGTCAGGGGGGGATGACGACGGAGCCAGGGACTGCAACCGCGACCGGCACCGCAAGCTGCCCTTCCCACTCAAATTCAGTGGCAAAGGGAGCCCACCTGAGATCACCTGCATGCACACGTGGTACAACATGGTGCTGCGCTGGATTGACCATAACGGCCTAGACCCACTCCAGGACTTCTGGATGTTTCTGGTGGGCAGAGCTGCCGAGTAGGGCAACACCACTCTGGCACGGCACGAAGGCGGCACAGCACCCCTCACTTGTGACCGCTAGCTTGTGAGACCTTTTCCTGCTTCAATATGGCAAGCCCGACCCCAATGACGCAGCACACGCACACGAGCGTCTCCGTTGCACAGAGCATGCACAGAAACCCAGTGAGAGTGTGGCGACTTAAATGCAACGGTTCTTTGAGATCGTGCGTGAGGCACCCGACATGGCCATGCTGGACAAAATTTCCTATTACCTGCAAGGCCTGCTCTCCAGCCTGCGCCCATAGCTCACTCACGATAATCAGGGCAAACACTGGTCCTGGTTGTGCAGGCCAAAGCATGGGAAGCCGTGTGGCATGAGTGCGACAAGGCCATGGGCCGCTCCCGCAACTATCGGGACCACGACCGTAATGCCAAGCCATCCCTCAACGCCACCTCAACTTCTAACGAACCGCAAGCGCCCTGGCCCACCCCTTGAACAGGACAAGGGCAAGAGGCACGAGACGGTCAAATGCCCCTGCGGCATGGTGGTGCCCAAGAGCAACACCAAGGAGCACAACAAGACGTGCAAGCTGGGCAGAGAGCGTGTGAAGGTGCTGACAGAGCAGAGCGGCAGCGGCAAGCGACCCAAGCACTAGGAAAGTGGCATACACCCGCTAGGGGAGCAGCATGAAGATGGATGCGGGCTCCGCTACCATCGGAGGGAATTAACCATCCCCTGCCATCCAATGATTTAATCGACAGAATGCTACGACCGGAGATATTTGAGGCTATAGAGTGAGAGTTAGGCAGGCGTTTTTCGTTTGCTGCTGCCATGAGAGATGATGGCACGAATGCGCTGTGTGAGCGTTATATATGCCTCACTGGGCCGGTCCTTTCTGCAAACAGATGTAAGCGGAGAGACGGTCTGGATATATCCCCCTCCTACTCTCATATTGCGCTGTGGCAAAAGTGCTACACAGAATGCAAAATGCTCAATCCAGAATGCACCAGTGCTATGTTCTGTGTACCAGTATGGTCGCAGGTACAGCACATTATGCGGTGCACCGGCTACAGCCTTTTCTGCATTTACCCAGCAGGCACAGAGCTTTTCAGCAAGCCAGTACCAGGAGGTGGTCAGGAAAACATGCCAGGCGTGCCGTGGCCTGTCCAGCGGTGGTGGGACCCACCAACACCAGCTGCACACATCAACACAATGGATGCGCGGGGACATGCCATGCTATCTGACGGTTCCCTATGCCGACAGCCTGTCCGAGTCCTGATGGACTCAGGGGCACGGTGTGCAGGGTGCACAGATGGCTTCATTAGTCTTGGCACTGCTGAGCGACTAAGACTAGGCACACACCTACAACCCCCCGCACTGCCATCAGTGTGTGTTGCAATCAGGGCAGCTGCACACATCTTGGGGGCTGTTAAGGTCTCCATTACCATGGGGTCCTTCCGGGATGATGTACACCTACGTACTGGTGCTCCAATAGGATGCATGTACCCGGCACAGATGTCATTCTGGCCGACGACTGGCTCCGCAGACGGGGTGCAGGCCTAGTGTATGACACAGACTCCCTCACGGTGAGCAAAGCCAGTGGTGTCAAATTGATGTTGCACCCCATCCACGCCATGACAAAGCGTGAGCCCACAGGCAAAGAAGTAATGGACACTGTGATGCTCCGTCTGCTGCAGGCGCACGGGGTGCCAGAGATGGCCCCCAAGGCTGCTGCAAAGCGGATTGCAAAAGGCGCAAAGGCCTACCTCACACTAGTTCAGACTGACTTCCCTACTGACAATACACCTGCATCTGCCGCAACGGCAGCACCAGACGACCTGGTGCCAGAGAGCAAATTGAAGGTGTTGCTTGTGGAATTTGCGGATGTCTTTGAAGAGCCACAGGGGCTGCCACCAGAGCACGACACTGGGCATACAATCCCACTAGTACCAGATGCAACACCTCTGGCTAAGCGCTCTTACAGGCTCTCATAACATGAACAGGCCAAAGTCTGGCAACAGGTGACAGACCTGCTCGCCAAGGGACGCATTCAGCCCAGTGCCTCACCATACGGAGCACCGGTTATCTTTGTTGAAAAGCAAGACGGTTCCCTTCACATGGTTCTGGATTTCAGGGCTTTTTGAACAAAATTACCCAGAAGCACTGATACCCGATGCCCAACATAACAGACCTATTCAATAGGCTGTCTGGGACATGCATATTTTCATCGCTATATTTACAGCAGGGGTCAATCAAATCCGCATAACTCCAGAAGACATTTCAAAAACTGTGTTCATCGCACCAGGCATGGGACAATTTGAGTGAAAAGTCCTCTGCTTTGGTTTAACTAATGCACCTGCATCTTTTCAGGCCATGATGAACAGCATTTTCAGGTGACACATTGATGACTTTGTGCTCTGCTACGTGGATGACATTCTAGTCTATTCCAGGGATGCCAAAGTGACAAAGTGTCAGTTTCACCAAGCCAAACTGCTGCACTTTCTAGGCCACATCACAGGCCGTAAAGGCCTGAAAGTCAAAGACTGCAAGGTTAAGGTAATTCACAAATGGCCAGTACCACTGGACATTAACAAGCTCTGAGCATTCCTGGGGCTAGCAAACTACTTCCATCAATTCATACAACCTTGTGGCCCCGCTAACCTCCCTAATCAGCAACAAAACACCTTGGCACTGGGATGCCGCATGCCAGGCGGCATTCAAGGGGGTCAAAGAAGCCTTGACAAACACACCGGTTCTCAAACTTCCGGAGCTAGACAAGCCCTTTGAGGTGTGGTCAGACGCCTTGATGCACGCACGGCACAGGCGCAGTTCTTCTTCAAGGAGGGCGGCCAGTTGCCTACACAAGCACCAAGTTTAGCAGGGCGGAATACAACTACACCACCATGGACCAGGAATGCCTGGGTGCAGTCCGGGCACTGGAAGAATTGTGCTGCTACCTTGACGGAGCCACACACATTACCCTAGCCATGGACCACCAACCACTTGTCTACCTCCAGGGGCAACAGAGCAGGCACATGATGTCCAGGTGCCAAGTGTGCTGGCTCAAACATCTGTCCCATTTTACATTTGACTGGAAGTACATACCAGGCCGCACAAATGTTGTGGAACCGCTCAGTCGAGTACATGAGGCCATATGCACAACCATGCTGCTTGCACTCAGCGGCAGCATTGCCGACCGCTTTAAGTGTCAGCACAAGTAAGCACCCAGGACGTCCACTCCAAAGGGGGTGAGAACGAATGTGGGTGGAGGCGCCCACCAGGGGGATGGCTACCGGCAACCCCTTCGACCCCGAACCCTTGGGAACACCTGTCAGGCGGGCGGAACACCTGTAAGCCGTACAACATATGGCACCAAACCCACTATCGGTGGCTTAGGTCGGCTAGCTGAGGTATCACGAATACTCCAGCCCCGGTTTCAAGGGCCCGGCGCCATCAGGCTATGTTTATCTTGCAGGCCGGGTCTCCCTTCCCGTCTGAGCTTGGCTACCCTGTCCCTTCACCCCTTAAGCTGGCAGGATACTCCTGTCACATGCATGGACTTGAACCCGGCCAGCAGTCCCACCTTCCAGGAGCTCACCATGCAGCTGCAGGTGCGGCCGGGGCTCGGCTGGGGTGCAGGGGTGGAAGTGCTGACACGGCAGAGGGTGGCAGGGGCTGCAAGCTCATGCGCTTTGCATTACACTGCACGAGAAGGGATGTAGTGGCCCGGGATCTGGCTGTAGCTCACCTACAATCCTTGTCTGCTGTGGCCTCTGCAGGAGATCCTGCGCTTGGACGCGGCAGACCTCCAACACCAGCAATACTCGCACACACACGCGCACGTGGGCTACAATTTATCCTCAGTTAGGGCTCCGAGTTACCAGCGAGTTACCAGTGACCGGGCGAAGGCAGGGCAAGCTAGCATAGCTAGATAGATCCATAACAAACAAATGCCCACCACAAAACCTGCACGGCCCTCAGCGTCCTCTGCCATGCAGTTGCCTTGCTTGCTCGATCTTCTCCTTGACTTTCCTTGGCCATAACTTGCATCAATCCACCAAACGAGATCGAACATCCCACGTCAAACATGCACAGCTGACAGCAGTATTTAGTTACCACGTGTGCAGTGAGCACACGTGCACGATTACAGTGTTGCAGCAGGCACTTCACCCTCACATACACGCTGACCCCCCACTTGACAAAGATATAGAGTAACCGTTTGTGCCTAGACACAGCCGCTGAACTCCCCTACGACTAACAATCAAGCCAGGACCTTGAAGCAGGTGAAGGCGACGTATGGGGCGTCCCGTATGGTGGCTCCACAGGTAGTGCCAGCATATGGAGTCTGTGGCAAAGCACATCAATTGGCATGTCACGCATACATATATAATATATCCTGTCCATCCTCACTGACACATTAGTAGGCGCCATGAGCACACATCTTGCATTTTGCAATAAACGTTACAATGCATGCATGCCCCACCTTCCTGAGCATGCACCGCTTGTCCTCCAGGTACACAAAGTAGAGGCAGAGGGTGGTTTGATTACACAGCTCCGCGCAGGCCCTCACATCAGCAACATTGGTGTTGGGTGTCGCGCAGCTGCAAGGCGGGAGGAGCATGCACATATATAGTGAGGCCAGAGAGTGACCTGCTGGAGCGACGGAGGAAGGCTGGGGAGGCTGCGGCGCAAGAGCTGCCACTACCCAGCTACACACACAGCAGGGCATTTGCGTTTGGCTGGGTTGCTTGTGACGTGTGTGGTATCCCCTCTAGAGCCCTGTGGTGATATCAATCAACTTTACATGGGTCATCCGGTATTGCTGCAACAGCATGCACCGTAGCCAAACAGCACATGATACATAGCCATGCATCATGCGTGCTTGGCAAACGTTATGGGCCCATGTATCCCTTGTTCGACTATTGCTTACTTCGCATCCGTGTGTTCGCCTTTGACGTCATATTTCGCCACACAGTAGTATTTGCCCCCTGCTCCAACTGCGGGGCACACACACAAACACCGACCAGCACCGGGCGCAGTGGGAGTCATTGTAACACAAGGGCCTGCGGGCTAAGAGCCCCGCATCTGTTGCTGTTCTGCAGTCGGTCAGGTCGATGCATTGTACAATTGATGTGAGGTGACACGAGTAACAGCTGCATGGCACGCCACAACTAGGCAGGTGCCGCAAGTACGAGCATCTGACCCTGCTCCATTCAAAGAGTGTAATCAAGCATCGGCCACCTGCATACGCACCGTTGTTGGGCCGCATCCAGCAGGTTTGGTCCACATTAGAGCGTGGCTCATTGAATCCGCTGGAACCCCTCAGCGCGGTTTCCTTGAGATAGCAGGAGCCATCGGTGAGCCGCACCGAGAACTCACAACTGAGTGGATTGGGGCGACATCAGCAGGCGGGGTAGCCGTCAGCTCGGCTGGCTGGCTGCTAGACGGGTGCGAGTGAATGGGGTATAATAAGACGTAAGACATGCGACATGAGTTGTCTTCAGTCACTGCAGGCGGCTGCCAGCCTAGCCAGCCTGCCAGCGCTTGTGATCACAAGCCGAGCGCTGGCAGGCTGGCGGCTGCCGGCAGTGACTGAAGGTGCACCCCCTTACCAAAGGCTGCTTTCAAGGCTCTCGAGGTACCGTAAGATTCGAGGAATAGCTGACCCAGGAAGTGAGCGGGCTGGCTGGCGGCGAGCACGCAGGTCACACTGCTTCCAAGGCTGCCTGGACGACATGCGGCTGTAGGGAACCTCTGGCCCCCATCTGAGAGCATGCATGCTGTTGCAAGTTAAAGTGCTCACGTCGTACGGTTGCACGCAAGACTCCCTTCCCCACCCATGTAAGGAGTCCAATGCTTGCTCACGTGGGGCTGTTGTAGCAGTAGGTGCGGCACTCGTCTCGGCTGGCAGTGTACTTGAACGAAATGTCGTTGCCCATGATGTCAGTGCCACTGCAGGTGGGACAGCAGCAGCAGCAGCAGCAGCAGCAGCAGCAGCAGCAGCAGCAGCAGCAAACGGACATGCATGTGTTTAGTGTTGATCATCAAGGATGCTTGCTAGCACTCGCTCGTGCACGGCAATGAGCAGGGTCTGGGGTGCTTGCCAGGCAGACCCACGCCACCCATGTTTGCTCCAATGCAGGGCGGGCACTGCTTGGGGATCAAGCGTGCACTGCGCGCGCGGCGACAGCTGGTTGTGCACGACAACCACCGTAGCATAGCAGCAGCACGTGGTGATGGCGATGCAGCAGATGCCAGGGCAACAGCCGCAAGAACAGCAGCCGTACACACGGGGAGCAGCAACACACACACGCTTGCACCACAGAGCCAGCCCTGCTATACAACGTTGTGTATCGAGCGACATCTGATTGATGAAATAACCAGGGCTGCCAAGTCAGACAGACGGACCTGTAGCAGGCCCAGGAGGCGCCTGCACAGCCGGGGTGCACAGCGGGGACCGGGAGGTGTGACTTGTCAAGGAGCGGCAGCAGCAGAGCACACAGTCAGCACAGGGTGGTCCACGGCCTGCACCGACCCGCTGGGCAGGCAGGCAGGCAGGCAGCACGGAATAAATGGGGGTGCTGGCGGGTATGCATGCATGTGGCTGCCTGGGAGTCGGCCATGGCGAGCACCAAGCATTGGGCAACCAGCAGGCAGGCAGGGCGCCTTGCGTGTGTCGCCATGCATGCATGTCTGCATCATCATGCCCGTATTCAAAGTAGCCCAATAGCGACCCACACACAACCCATGCAAGATGGACAGGGAACCGCACGCACCGTATGCCTCCACTGGCGGCGGGGGGGCGGGGGAGAGGCAGCCATCGGCACAGGCAGGGTGGGAGGGTGCAGCCATAAGCTTGATGCTGCAAGCGTGCGTGCGACATTCACGAGCGGCGACTGCCGGCTGCTGTGGGCTCCACTGCCGCCGCCATTGCCACGTGCCACTTGCCACGTGCAGCCATCGACTTGATGTAGCAGGCGTGCTTCCATTCCATTTGCAAGCGACGGCCGGCACTCTGCACCAGTCCCGCTGACCGGCTTCTGTAAGCTCGCTGCCACAGCCTTTGCTGTATGGGCACGTGCGTACGGCAACATACGTAGCCCACGGAAGCGCTCCCTATCTACACACCGGCGGTGGTGCCGCTGCAGGTGAAGCGGGGCGAGGTGGCGATGGCAAAGGCCGGTGCAGCGACATGTCCAGGCTGCGCCGATCCCCGGATTTGGACACGCTGGTTGCCACCGTAATGGCAGCCAAATTGCTGGACAACGCCCGTGCCTGGCCGGCACACGTGCAGGGACAGACGTGCAGGCACAGGTTCACTCGGTGGGAGCAGAGACTGAGGCGCTCATGCTTGACATCATGCTTGCTATATAAGTGTATCATCACGCTTAACTATCAGCAAATCCTCCTCAAAAGCTCCTCACCGCTTCCATCCACGTCAAGGCACTTGTGGGACTGCTGGGCAATGAGGTGCACCAGCCCCGGCTCGCACGACTGCACGATCAGCCACTGGCGGTTTGCTGCCGGGCTGGTTGCGCCGGTGTCCAGGCAGGGGTGCAGCATGACCTGATGGGAGGGGATCGATAGAGGGTGGAGCGGTTGACCGATCGCAAGTACAATCATGCTCGGGAAACATTGGCATCGGAGGGCTGGTTGCGCCCGCGCTGGTGCAGGGGTGCAGTATGACCTGGTCGGCGTGTGGGAGGCGGGTGAGGCGGTTGGGGTCCAAGCAACAAAGAACGTCCGGGTTGTGCGGGATATGGATACAGGTAGGGCGGGGATCCGTGTATGGCTTTCTTTGGCGCTCATCATCAAGGACTCAGCGCAGCTCAATACCAGGCTCACGGCTGTTTATGGGTTGATTGATAGCGGGGTAACAAGAAATGA
Organism: Chlamydomonas sphaeroides; assembly: GCA_001662425.1. Lineage (NCBI taxonomy): Eukaryota > Viridiplantae > Chlorophyta > Chlorophyceae > Chlamydomonadales > Chlamydomonadaceae > Chlamydomonas > Chlamydomonas sphaeroides. Next base: position 75,487 of record BDDC01000061.1, read on the forward strand.
AGGCAGTCGACGTATGCCTGCGGCCAGCCGCCCTGACCCACGCACCCTGGCGCCGTTGTTCGAGCCAGCACCGGTGACGTCCCAGCACAGCGCCGTGTTGCCAATAGGATGCAGTGTATGCACACCGCGGGCCGCACCGGCCACCGGCTGCACGTGCCACATCTGCGGCAGGCTCTCGGCCTGGGCACCACTGTCTGCGGAGAGCTGAGCCAGGTACACGGGCGACGGCACCTGCACCACCCGGCCGCTGCTGGGCTGCAGGACCCAGGTAGCCGGACCGGCGCCTGCAAGGCAAAGAGTGTGTGAAGGCGCGAGCAGTACTGTGATACGTGGGGATTTCGGGATGCAGCCGATAGATAGGACACAGTCCAAGAAGGGGAGGGGAGGGCATGCATGTGTGCAACGCAAGAAGATCAGATCCCGCGGCGGGCATGTTACACGACGTGGCATCTATCTGTTATCAGCCCCAGCACCCTGTCAAAAAGTGGATATGGGAACGATGCCAATGAATGTCGACGGCATGTCGAGGCACAGATAGACAGATATACGAGAACCACGCATACACGCAGCAGCGACCGCACTGACCTGCACCGTACGGTGCGCAGCGGACCTGGCCGTTGACGTTATCAAACCCCCAACCCGGCCGGCACTCGAACAGGTCGACAGACGACAGCACGGCGCCGCCGGCTGCGTTGTTGCAGGTGCTGGTGAGGACGCAGCCAGAAATTATGATGCCGGAGCAGGAGCGCTGGTAGGTTCCGGCGGGCACGGACGAGAAGGGGCAGGATATGGCGCCTGTGGGGACAGTCACACGTGCGGACTGAAGTGGCCACGGGGATCTAGGGGACCACATCAGCAAACCGGGAGTCTGAAGGTCTGGGTCCCACCCATCCACACCACCCACCCGGCTGCGTGCAGCAGAAGCGGAAGCTGTTGACCAGGTGGCCGGTGCCCAGGCGGATGTGGCTGATGCGCTCGTTGGGTGAGGCGCAGCGGAAGGTGAAGCCCTTGCCGTCCGGGATGTCGGAGCGCGCCGCATGCCAGTTGAGCTCATCGACCTGGCAGCCAATGTAGCCGGTGACGGCCTGAGCGCCACAAACAAGGCAACACATTTGGGGGATAGATGGAGGCGTCAAGGCGCATGGCAGGTGCAAATGCGGCGTGTTTGTGGCAGGGGATGAGATATACCGAGGGACGAACTAGCAATATCCGAGCATGTTTGTGGCAGGGACCATATCCGAGCATGTTTGTGGCAGGGACCAATGCATGACGACCTGGCTGCCATAGATGCAGACACGAATCGGCGCCAGCTACAGCTATGGAAGCAAGAAACCCGCCAACAGACCTGGAAGCCAGACACCGATGTCAGTAGGAGTGTTGTGCCGGCGCCTGTGTGCAGTGTGAGTGGGGAAGTGCTGAGCGAGGAGAGAGCAGGGCAGCACTGTGAGGGGTGTGTGCTGGCTGGCGCATACATCGGCCGCAGGCCACCATGCATCCATCCAGGTGTGGTTAGATGTATGCAGCAGCGGCTGCTGGCCGGATGGATTCAGATGAATGGATCCAGGTGAATGGATCCAGGTGAATGGATCCAGCACGCAGGGTGCAGCACCGACCCCTTCTTGGCTGGGCTCGTGAGTTCTATCAAGCGGCATCTGACGTAAGTAGATTGATTGAGTTGACACTATACGATGACAGGGGGCGCACTGACCGACCTGACACGGCGGACGACACAGTGGAGGGCCAGGGTCCGATGGACGGCGACCCGCCAAAGCACGTGATTGTGATCTACATGGACGGGGCACAGGCGGTGTGTGGCATGTTGCACTGCGCCACCTGCTGGCCGTTTCTCCTTCTTCACCTGTACGACGCCGTAGTAGCCACTGTACGTAAAGCCCATGACCTGCCGTACACTGGTGACGTAGCTCCCAGGCGGGCAGCGCAGGTCGTTGGTGCGGTAGCCGTCCGTCCAACCGCCACAGGCGGGCGGGATGTTGCCCAGGGTAGCGGTCGTCTCGAGGCAGACGTCACCTTGTAGGGAGGGATGGGGCATGGGCCGGGCGCATAACCAAACGGCAAGGAACCCGAGCAAGGAACCCGAGTCAGAGCAAGCGAGTGGCAACCCAGGTCCGCAACAGGTCATGACGGCAGATTATGTATGCGTTGTAAGAGAGCGGGGACATGACTGTCCCGGCAAGTCACCGAGCGACCTGATCATAGAAACAAGCCGATCGGCATTATCCTAGTAAAAAGAATCATCATGCCAGAGCCCTACCACTTGGAGGCTGCGGTGGAGGCGGGCTTGGCGGCAAGGGCGGCGGGGGTGAGGGCGGCTTTGGTGATGGAGGCGGTGGGGAGGGCGGTGGAGGTGAGGGTGGCGGAGGTGAGGGAGGCGGAGGCGAGGGCGGTGGAGGCGAGGGCGGTGGAGGCGAGGGCGGCGGAGGCGAGGGCGGTGGAGGGGAGGGCGGTGGAGGCGAGGGCGGTGGAGGTGAAGGCGGCGGAGGCAAGGGCGGCGGAGGTGAGGGTGGCGGAGGTGAGGGCGGGTGCGGCGATGGAGGCAACGGTGGCGATGGCGGCTGCGAGTCAGGCATGGGCAAAAGGATCAGGGTAAGATGGTGAATCGTTCAAGGGCAGTGTGCGTTGATGTAGTATTTATGTAGATCCCCACATCTCAGCAACCAGGTAGGATGGTCCCCTCTCAGCAGCAGAGAGCATCCTACCCTGGGTGATGGCGGCTTGGGTGGTGGTGGGGACGGGTCTGCAATAATGGCGGAATGCCCCAAACGGAGGATCGATGCCGTCAGGGATTATTCATGTTACTGTTTCTCATCCGATGGGCAGGAGCGAACTACCCAGCCATACTGTTGACCGACTCACTCCAGCAGCGGACGTTGACATACGACCGACGCCCATTTACGCACTTCGGCGGTGTAGCGGGCGTGGTCCAGTTGCAGGCGGTCAGGTTGCGCTCCGTGCCCAGGCAACTTATGCGCTGCGGTGGGCAGAGAGGGGCATGGGCAACAGATCGGCAGGTTTCAGGAGCAAATGGAGGGGCGCCTCCTATCTGAAGTGTCGTTCTTTGCTCATGGCAAATGACAGCAAGCACCAGCACAGACCTGCATGAGAGGTGGCACGCCCAGCGGTGAAATAAACGTCGTGACATTGCCAGTCTGTACAATGCCCTGGGCGAACCCCATGGAGCGACACGCCACGCGCGCCACCGGGGTGGTGAAGTACGTGGGGCAGAAGGCAAAGAGCGTGTTGTTGACAAGGACCTCCAGGCGCCCCACAGCGACGTCGCTTATGGGAGGGGGGCCGTCGACCAGGCGGGCAAAGCCTGTGGGTGTGGGTTGTGGACGCAGGTGGCAGGGGCCCAGGCAAGCAAAGATCGCATGCATGGCTGTTGAAGGCCGCTACAACTGCCACCAGCTCTCACCCTGGCGGTGGTTCATGCACTTGACGTACACATCCTGCGGATGGATATGTTGAATGGGTGGCGGGATGGGCGTGGGGATGCGTGTGATAACGTTTGGCGTGGGGTTGTGTGTGATAACGTTTGGTAATGGAATAGTATTGGGACCCATAGAAGCGATCGTCGTGCGCCCCACCTGGTCGTGCTTGCAGTCGTGGTGGCCCCATGCGTTGCGCTCGCACTGCGCCAGACCCCGCTCGTCGCCGTAGCAGTCGACCTGTCGGGGGTTGTGCGGCATGCATGGAGCATTGAAGCATGGATGCCACACCCATTTAAAGGGTCTCGACCGCTGGAATGGCGCATATTCCCCTGTCCTGTACATTGCCTAAGAAAGCTTTGCACTGACTCAATGAAAGCAAAAATGACACATCAAACAAGCACTCCCTCAAAAAACCACTCTGGCAGACGTCCGCGGCTCACATTGTCGAGCCAGATGGATGTGGCGGCGCCCCAGGTGGCGTTGAAGGGCGACACCTGGTCGTGCAGGCTGGCCAAGGGGAGCAGGCACACCGGCTCCACCTGGCGAGTGGCAGTAGCAATCGAAGGATTGGCTACAGTCTTTGTAAATATTAGCTTGGGTTGAAAGTCTGCAGTTATTTCAATCCGGCCTTACTGTCCGTCTGCTGCTGTTGTAAAGGGTTGGGTTAATGGCGCAGCCCGTGTGGAAGCCCAGCGAGCGACACGTCAGGTCGCTGTTGACCCGGTGCCAGTGGTCGTGGCACACCGTGCCCCAGTTGAGATTGTGCCACACCTGCGGGTGGAGGCGTGTGGGACGACCATGACTCAAAAGGTTGCGCAACAAGCAAATGGCCTAGCTAATGGTGCTGTCTATCAAGCGGATCTCTTCCCCTCCCCGCGCACCTCCACCCTGCCCGCCGACCAGCTAGGCACGGAGCCCCGGCTTGGGTTGGGCACGGTGGTTGTGGCCGTGCGGTTGACGGCCAGCCGTGGTTGCCCCTCAGCCGGGCAGTTGGGGCACTTAAAGCACGTCACGCCTGCATTCCAGAGGACGACACAGAGCATGATGGCGATATGATGGCGACATGATGGTGATAGCTGCAGCCTGATGCGGCCTGCTGCAATCCCCGTTGTGTAGGGCACGGAGTAAGGGACGCAGCGCATCAGCCACAGAAGGCCGCCATGTGCCCCTCACACCACCCCCACCCCACCTGCGTCCTCCCAGTGGCTGCACGAGTGCTTGCCCCAGGCACCCGACAGCATTCGGCAGTCTGCCAGCCGGCTCTCATTGCCGCGACATGCCACCCTGCGAGCCAAGGTACTGTGTGAGGCAAGTGAAGCGTGGCACTTCACGTGGTTCACAATCAACATAATGTGTCTGCACCAGACCATGTGGACGCGTGTAGCTGAATGACCGTACCTGTGCATCCAGACGGGCTGCCACTCGAAGGCGGGGCCAAAGGCGCCGCCCCACTCCGCGTAGCCACCATCATAGCCCTGCTCCCGGCTGCAAGCGGGGAACAAAGTAAGCTTAGTAATACGAGCATCAATTGAAGCGGTCAAAGCAAGATGCAAATTGCTTGCGCACCACACAACACGCGCGTCATCATCGTCCCAGCTGTCGTCACACACACTGCCCAGCTCGCCGTTGTGGAAGATCTCGACCCTGTAGATGGACGGAAACCAGCAGCAGTAGGCGACGGAGCGCACATGACCCGGTGCTGTGCCTTCGCTCACCTCCCCGAGCTGCCGTCAGGCCAGCCGTTTAGCAGCATGACATGGTCCTCGCAGCGAGCAGCCACGTGGTAGAAGCCAAAGGTATGGCTGCGGGGTAGGCAGGGAGGGACGGAGGTACAGATGGGGTTAGGCAGTGCCAGCGACTCAGCCGCAGCATGGGCGGTGCCACATACAACACGCTCAACACACTCGGCATCCCAACGGGAAGTTCATCAAATTGACAGCACACACAGCAGCGCCCCCCCCCAAGATCTGCATCTCACCGAAACGGCAAGAAGGCGGGCAGCAGGCACACCGCGGCTGGTGGCCGGAAGAGCTCTACGACGCGTGCCAGCTGCGAGCAGCAGCGCTTCTCCACCATGCGCGTCACGTAGGGGCCGGCCTCCTGTGCATAGAAGCAGGGTGGAGAGGAGTCGGGTTGCAAGTGGCGCGTATAAATCAAGGCATGCAAGCGTTGGTGGCAGTTAGGCGGCAGCGGGTGCCATACCGCTAGTCTGCCAGTCTCTCTTAAGAAACTGTCATGATACGTTCAGGAGGTTGACAATCCTTCATCCTGCCCCGGCCACCCACCGCGACACAGCCGTACACGGTTGTGTTGGAGGGGCAGTCCGCCAGCCGGGCGGCACTCGCCAGGTCCATAACGGCTGTGTTGGCGGCCATTAGTGCAGTGCAGGCGCCGCCACTGCTGTTGTGCAGGCCTGTAAGTGGCCAGTATGTGGCAGGTAGGCGAGGGCTGGGTATAGGTTCTAATAGACCACACGCAGATATACAACAGAATGGACCATTCCCAAGGTGCCCAGTCGAGTGGATATATATGCGCATTATCCCGCTGCCTGCGCGCCTCAGCCCTGCCTGCCAGCCTGGCCAGCTCCACCCATGGTAGTGCATGGACTGCTGTAAGCCACCCCAGTGTCCCCACCCAAGGCCCAACCCAAAGCCCAACACAATGCCCAACCCAAAGCACACAAAAGGCTACGTAGCCATGCAGCCACGTAGCCGTGCTCGGCTAAGCCAACCACAGGTGAGCCCACGGCTCGCAAGGCCCATCCCAAACCCAGCCGCAGGGCTCTACGGCTAGCTGCTGTACGCAGCCACATCCCGGCCGCACCTGACACCTCGGCAAAGAGCACATCGCACGTCGCTGCAAACATGGCCGAAGAAAGTAGTGAGGCCGAGGACCAGCCAGGGGACAGGAGACCATTGCCGGTGCTGCCATCATTGGCGGGGCTGGCGCCATCGTCAAGGCCGCTGCTGGCGGGTGTAGCACCGATGATTGCGGTTTCCGGGGACGGCTGAGGGCGGGTTTATTTGCATATCAAACAATAGGGCGGGAGGATGTTGGCAGCTGCAAAGCGAGCCAATGCTTACGGCTTGCTGGGATGGCTTAGGTTGCTGGGGTTGGTTGGGAGATTGAGCACATGCAGGGTGAGGTTGGAATGAAGTGCAGGTGGTTGCAAGCAAGGCTGATGCAAAACTACAATTTTTTGCGATGATGCGAAACTACAATTTTTTGCGCCGCACCGTGGGCGGGCTGGGTGGCCAGGGTGGATGTGGCGGGCTGGGCGGCTTGGGTGGGCTGGGTGGCTCGGGAGGACTGGGTGGCTTGGGCGGGCTGGGTGGCAGTGGCGGGCTTGGAAATGGTGGTGGTGATGTCGCCGGTGGCTGCGGGCTGGGCGGGTCAGGTACTGGCGGCCTGGGGGGCTGTGGAGGAAAGCGCACGTGAATAGGCACCGTTAGTGGGGAATGTGGCACCGACAGGCATGGGGTTTTGTAATTGCGAGATGGAACAAGCGGCTGCCCGAGAACCGTTGACAGTGAGGCTTGCAACGCCTCATTCGTGTGGATGCTCATGCTCGCAGATAGACGGGCCGGGAAGCATGGGAATATACGGACCGGCTGGAGCATGTACAGCTACATCTGCATCCACCATACCATGCTGGAATCCCTTGGGCCTACCTTGGGAGAAGGCGGGGGAGGCTTGGGAGCGGGCGGTGGCGGGAAGGGCACGCACACCACATTGCCTGGGTTGCCGTCGTCCCAGTACCCAAACTCGGATGACATGGACGTGTTCCCGGCAATGCCGCCTATGCAGACCTAGAGGTGGTGGGGCGGGTGGCATTCTGGGGTTTGGGATTGGCTAGGCAGTCTAGCAATTCTTTCCGAGTGATCTCGCTGGCACTTCTAGGGGCAAGCCAGGCAGCCCATGATTGCACACCTTGCAGGTCCTCAGGCCGATGACGTTGCTAAAGGTGTTGCCCAGGCAGAATGGGCAGCCCTGCGCCGTGGTGGGGTCACCTGCACATCGCACAGCACACCCATGCGTGGATACTAGGCAGGATGGGCACGTACCCAACTGCTGCCCCCCGGCACGACTTGCAACTCACACCGATGCACACTGCTTACCCGCCGTGCCCTTGCGGCACACACAATCCTCGTTGAGGCCGTTGCCATCAATGTCGAGCACCACGCCCGGCGCCGTGCAGCGCAAGCAGATGGGCAGGTTGACTTGGTCCGCGTAGTTGAGTCCGTTGCAGTTTATGCAGTTGGGTGTGACTCCGGCACGGCCCAGACCACATCCTGCGTATTGGTAGGCGACGCGCATCAGGCAGCACCATCAAGATGCCGGCAAACATAGCTGACACGCGCAACATTGAGGCTTGATGTCTCCATGTGACTGACGGATGTAACTTGCAAGGCGTCTCGACGTATCATAGGGTGCGGTTCAGCGGCATCGTACCCGTGGCCTTCGTCTCGCACACGAAGTTCAGCATTGATGTGGTGGCGCTGTCGCAGGGCGCGCGGTCGGACCACTTCCCGGTGGCGTTGACGAACGACAGGCAGGCCGATGCCGGGTTACCTCGCACCGTGGCTGGGCCCCAGTTCAGAAAGATGCTGCCAGAATGGACGAGGTGGGTGGGACCAACGTTAGGGGCCGGTTCATAGCAGGCACGTGACGATCACTCCATCCTCCCTGCCAGGTTGTTACAGTTTGAATGCAAGTGAACACGAACACATCTATGTTGGTGGCGCTCGCTCAGGGTGGGTGCTGTCAGCTGCTGATGCTGGCTGGCAGCTAAGGTTTGAACTGCAGTGCCCTGCTTACTTTCCAATCTCGTTGAAACCCCACCCCGAGGATCCGTCCAGCCAGCGCCACTGCCGTGTACTGAGGTCCTGGACGCCACCCGCCCACAGTGTGGTCGTGAAGCCTCGTGTCCGGATCTCGGGCCGGGCCTGTGAGCGGTCCGGGATGCAGACCGGGCACTGGTGATATGCGTGTCGATGGGCGCAACAGCCGCGTGGGGGCAGTTGCGTGCCACGGTACAGGCGTGCACTATGCTGGAAGCCCCAAGGACTGAGCGGGAGTAGCGGGAGCATCCCGGCGAGCGCAGGCTTGAGCTGCAGGGGCTAGCCTTGCTGAAGTGCATACGTGTCCCTCACTGCACCGCTAGCTATCCCACAAATGCGGACGTCCCACACGCACATACACGTATGGGGCTGCACTGCAGCCCGACAGTGGGATGGCGCTCTCACGTGTATGAGGGTGAGCAGCTGCGTGATCTTGTCGGCGTTGTTGAGCGAGATGAGGTTGCCGCCTGCAAATGCATGGGGTAGGCATTGCACGCGCACAACCTTCACGTGTCTATCTATGGAATGCACAGCAGCAGGCTAAGAGGTCCGGACTGCATCCAGCCAAGCAGGGGGGAATGGGTAAAGAGTGGTAATCCAATTGAGCCAGACTACCAACACGCACCCTGCTCTCTGCAGTAGTCGAAGGCATTGCGGAATGACGTGGGGTTGAGGGCCAGGATCCATTTGCGGGTCGGCTCCTCCAGCAGCGTGACTGTGTCTGAGGCGAGAGCCGTACGAAATGTACATGGGAAAGGGTGGGGTCAGTGACAGCTAGCGGGAGGGATGTGCACCAGCACCCCGCACGTGTCACAACAACAGCCAGCGCGAACCAAAACGCACTTGTAATCTCTGCAGCCGGCGGCCCTCCACAGTCGGGACGCAGCGTGTTGTCCACAAACACCTGGGTCGACGAGAAGCGGCCGTTGAGGACTCCATTGACGGGGATGGGGATGGCGCCGCCCAGGCCCCGTGTGTAGAGGAGCGCAGTCGCCCTGCAAGACGTGAGGGAAACTTGTAGAGCGAGATAGAGGGGCGCAAGGTAGAGTACCACATGCCGCTCCTCCCTACTGCACCAAACCTGTACGGCATGTCCTTGTACTCCTCGAAAGTCATCCACATGCGCACGTTATAGCGGTCCGGGCTGTAGTCGACGGTGGTGGTGAAGCCCTGCAGAGAAAGGGGGTCGTCGTCACGGCTTCAGCCGGCCAGGCATCGCTCAAGCCCAGATTAATTTGCAGCCCACTGTGTGCCGTGTCTCTTAAAGATGCGCAGTGCAGTGGACGGCATAGCGCCATGGCTGGGGTTACAGCGTGGGTTCGTTAAATCACGGCGAGTCAAGCTCGCCGTACATCTATTTCTATTTCTATTTACAGCGTGGGTTCGGCACAGCGCCATGGTGGCACAGCATAGTGCCATGGGGCGGGGCACAGCGCCACGGGGTGCAGCGCATGTATCTTGCCGCATGGTATGTACCCCTGCCTGTACATAGCAAGCCGACGCAAGGCCCCCCTACAAGCCACGGGGACAAGTGGTCCCGCTCCGTGCACGTGCAGGTGTGCAGCCAGTGCCCCAACAGTGCCCCAGCCCTTTCCCATGTACTGCCCAGCAACCAGACTCACAATGGTGCTCGTGATGGAGTACTCGGTGCCGTTGGTGCGCTCCGTGCCATTGTTGACGCTGAGCTCGTCACTAAGAGAGCTCTCTTGCATAACCTGCGGTGGCAGCGGGGACCCGAAGTTATTATTGATGCAAGGTGCACCTCGTGTGGGCAATTATGTGTGCGGGTTGCGCACGCTGCACTAGGTCTGTGTGAATAGGTGCTGTCGTGCCAGATATTGTCACTAGGGCAGCCAGACTGATAAGAAGATAATGCCTAGTATGCCAAGTCGTTGTGCGCCCCATTTTCGAGCGTGATGACCCCGAAACCAGACAGCCCACGGCCAGACCCGGGCCGGACCCTTATGGCGGACCACCGCACCTGCTTGAACACGTTCTCAGAGGTACCGGAGCTCTGCTCGACACCCGCTGTAAGCTCCCTGCTCGTCTGCGCACTCTCACTGGCCTCGCGTGTTGACACAAGGCTAACTGAGTTCTGGCGGTTGATGGCATTTGAGACAGACAAGGACCTGCACGTGTGGGTAGGGAGGCAGGCACTTTGGCATGTGTATGCGTTGGGTAGATAGCCCGGGCCGCTCTGCGGTGTCTGTAATGATGCATTGGTCATCTGATTGGGCTCCCACGATTAAGCATCAACCCCGAAAACCCAGGAGCGGAGCTGCTTGCTGTTGTAGATCAGTCAGTAACAATGCTTCCAGACCTGTCCACGCATTTTTGCACTGACAGATAGGGCGCTAACAAGTGGGTCTGGGCTTACTTGCCAAACCCAACGCTGCGCGATTGCTCCACAGAGCCACCACGCTCTGCTGTACGGGTGGAGCTGAAGGAATCTTCGGCAGTGGATGAGCTGCCAAATGTTTGCGACCAGCCCTGCGTGTCAGGGGGCAATGCCAGTAGTGTGAAGCCAGTTGCCTCCCGAGCTGCCGCACGCTGCCCGCTGGAAGCGTGTTCCCTTCTCCTAACTGCCTTACCTGTGACATGGTGTTGGACTCGGAGAAGCTCGCCGACACCTCGCTTCCCACGGTGCGCTCACGGCTCGTGGTTGAGGACTGTCCTTGGGTGGCTGTGCGGCCGCGTGTCGAGCCGACAGACTCCTGCAGGCAGCAAAACAAAAATGATGCGGGTGCACGCTGTGCGGGAGCCCCATTGCACATGGAAGCCCATGGAAGCAAGTGACTTGCAAGCTGTGCTCGGACAGTCCACCACACCAGCTATGTCGCTGCCAGCTACGTACAGGAGACACCCAGACACGCACCTGAACGCCCTGCGAGTGTGCACGGCTCTGGCTGTCCGTGAAGGACGCGGAGCTCTCCGAGCCCGTGGTGACGCTTGTCTCCAGGCTGGTAGCCAGGGAAGCCTCGGTGCGGACCGAGCCCGACACTTCACCCAGGCCCTTGATGCCGGCTGACGCAGACGTCTCCGTGCCAATAGTTGCGGTTGCGGTGACACCTGCTGTTAGGGTGTTAGAGGTAGACTGTGTGTGGCCTATTGTGGCGGACCGTTCCTGCAGCACACATCAGGGCATCCGGTGGGCGGTGGGCAGCTGGTGTAACACGTGAACACACCAGTTGCCGCGGACACTCCGGCTACCAGCAGCAGCCAACATGATGCGGCAAGCACGCTTTGGGAAACATGACACTAAAAACACATGTTGCTATTGGCGAGCATGGGACTGTGCAGCATGGTGGGCGGGTGCGGCCCGACCCTGACCAGCCCGTACAGAGCGTGAGTGCGTGGAACGGCTCGGATCATCCTGAAAGGACATTTTTGCACTTGGCATGACCATCCTGGATGGGCGGCCTGCATAGCTCCAAGGAAACCAGGCCCCGCCCGCCACAGTTGGGCCCCACCCGACCTAAGCCAGCAATTGCACGTGCAGGGATGTGCTGCGTGGTCTGGTGTGTTTTGAAGCTGTGCACCAGCTCTTACGTACGACAAACTGTCACATATGTTCGCCATCACATGCCACATGTGCTGCATGATCCCAAATGCCGTACCTGGGAGTTAGTGACCTCCTGGCTGCGCGACCTGGTGCGCTCGTTGGTCGTCGAGTCGGACAACTCGCGGCTCACGGTATCACTTGTGCCGGTTGTGCTGGACTCGGAGGCGGTGCGGCCACGTGTCTGCTCCTGGGTATTGGACACCTCGCGACTGTTTGTGGTCTCACGGGAATCCGTCCTGCATGTGGCACGTGTGGTGGCAGGCAGGTTTTGGCGAGGCTTTAGCAGTAACCCACCTCGTTACACTACACGCAATCAGTCACACCGCCCATGCAGCACGTGACCTTGCTTGCACGAGTCCACGCGCACCTTGCAAACGTCTGCGTGTTGGTGCTGCTCTGGCTGTCGCTCCATGTGCTGGCCTGCGACAGGCCCTCGGTGAGCTCCATGGAGGAGGTGTCCTCCTTGGTCACCGTGATGCCCTCGGCCACCTCAACTCCCTGCTGGTTGCTGGTGGAGAAGGTGACACCCGACGTCAGGCCGCTGGTGGCAGTGGTGGTGAGCCCCACCTGGCGGGTGTGGGGAGGCCGAGGCAGGGAGGGAGAGCAGCATTCGTTACGGTGAGAGCAAGCTTCCCAAAACTAGCCTGCTTGTACAAGCTGCTGTTGTGCAGCCCCTAATCCTGCTCGCGAACCATACCCTTGCCCCGCTGCATGCCCACCCACCTGCACTGTGCTGCCTGTCTCACGGCCCTGTGTCAGGCCCTCAGACAGCGACTTGCTCTGAGCCACGCCAAAAGACAGCGACACACTGTCCGAGCTAGTGACACTGAACGTCTCTGATCGGTCCACACTCATTGTACACTGCACCCGGGTGTCCGTATCAGCAAGCCTGTGAGGGCGGGGGCCAAAGCAGGCATGATCATCTCATCAGTCGCCCCATGCACACACGGCCAGGCCGAGCCATCACGAACTGCGCTGTAGATTGCGTGCGTATTGCCATGAATATGAAAGCGAGCACGCATCCACTGCCAATGTGTTAAGGGACTCCGGTTTGCCCCCTGCCTGACCCCTGCGTGCCCCTCCCCCACCTGCAAAAGGCCTTGTTGCCCAGGCACTCATCCTGCACGCTGATGCCCTGCACGGGGTCGGTCTTGAGGAACTTGTATGAAGACAGGTCATAGATGACTCGATCTGAGTCAAGGTGAAAATTGACAGGGCGGCCGACCAGGCAGGGCATTTTGAGTCATATGCAGGCAGGCTATGTGGCCCAGCAATTATGCTTTACAGTCCAGCAGATTTGACCCGGCCATGCAACTGCTGTCCGCATCCTGAACCCTGCCGCAACGCACACCTGGCCAGGGGTGAAAGATGAGGAAGAGGGAGCTGATGTACTCGATGCCAGTGTCGTCCAGCCGAGTGGTGCCGCCCAGGCCAGCCAGCAGGCCGCTGTTGGGCTCCTTGACCGTCACGGCTGGGTGGTTGGAGGGAGGATGAACATGGCAAACAAAGGCGGATCGTACAATCTCGCCTGCCTCAGCAGCCAATTGAAAGCTGCCATACCCGTGTCACATGAGAAGTTGCCACTGCGCAGGACGCCGCCAAACGTGGTGATGAGGCAGAGGGAGCCCAATGTAACCGTGTTGCGCTGGAAGCTGTCCTCGGGCAGGTCCATGAAGGCCAGGCTGACCTTGAGGATGCGCTCGCCTGGGGAAGGCGGGGTGGTAGGTGGTGGCTATTGTGCAGGAAAAGCTGATCAATAATGCAGGGGACGTGGAAGGTGTTTGCAGAAGGTTGACATGCACGTCTCTCCCTGTATGCCCAGAGAGGTCATGACCCCGGTGGCCCTGCTGGTGCAGCCGAGCCCAGCCAGGCCAAAACCAACTGTACTGCTGATGCGCCTGCATATACCTGGGAACAAGTCCAGGGTTTGCGGCACGCCAAATGGGCAATGCTGGCCAAATGAATAGCTGGAGTGGCATAAGGGCAGGGGCGGGGGCAGCACGCACGCACTGGAGGGGGCACGCAAGGGTTCGGCGATCCGCCGACACGCAGTGCATCCAGCTACAGCGCATGTGCTGCGCATCACGGCAGCTCGTTACGATGGGCTGTGTATCACCTCTGTCCGCCGCGGGTCCGAATGTCAACTTTGCAAATCCGCGAGTTCCGCACGGAGTCGAGGCTGATAATCGAGATCCTGCGCAGAGGGTTGCAGTAAGCTCGTGAGCGGACTTCGGCAGCTAATCCTGACGAATGCGTCAGCGAGTTGGGGAGAAGCAAGCGGCAAGCAAGAAGGTAAGGTGCGAGGCACGCACGAAGCCGACAAGACAATAACAACGCGACTCACTGGCTCACGACATCTGGGCGTACTGGCCCGCAGTTTGTCCACTTGCGGCTGGCGCCGAGCGGCAAGAGCCGCGAGGTGTCATTTGCCGCACTTCCCAGCCGCGTCGGCCCCAAAGTGAGCCAGTAAGCCTCAGAAGCCGGGTCAATGCGCCACTCTGGCACCTGGTTGTACCAGGAGCAGTCGACGAACGCCTCTGCAACGCGCGCTATGACAAGCAACAAACTCGCCCAGTGCCAACGAACCATTATCATATGTTGGAGCTGACGCAACGTGTGCGTATGTCTTGCTATGCGCGTGAAGGCGCGATGGGCAAGAGCCTTGAGCTGAACCGTTCACACAATATTCTCGCTTTTCAACAAACTGCCCTTCCTCAGGCCACGCATACTCTAAGCGGCAATCAATAGCAAGCACGGTACATGAACACGAGCTGGCCAGAGATGGCCGATACAAGGAGTATGGCCCCTCAGGAGCTCCAGTGTTTGGGCCGCAACCCGAAATCCGGCTGCGTGAGTAGCCCGCTGCTCCCACACGTACTCTCGCACCCTTTTGAGCTTCTTTAGGTCACGCTTGCGGGGCGGAAACCCCGCCCGAGCGAGGCGCGAGAATCGGTTATCGCTCGCGAAGCAAGGTCACGTGGCCACGAACGGGCTTTATCTCCGGCCGCTTTCTCTACTATGTGGTTTCCTCGCGGCGTGAGTGCGATCGCACATGAAAGAGGTGCATTTTAAGGCCAGCCGCGGCGCCCTGCCGTATGAGTTCAACAACTTCGGCAAAAAGGTGCCGCCGGTGCTTGGCCAGGTGTAGTTTTCTAGGCTAGTGTATAGCTCGCAACACCAAGAATAGCGTAACCAGACTATTAATGCGGAGCTGCTCATGGTCCTTATGTAGTGCCTCTGGCCATCCGGCTTTTGGTTCTCGCGCTCACAACTGCAATTGCAACGGCACAGACATGCACGCGCGCTGTACCCAAGAATACGTATGGGGCTGCGTGGCGAGACCCGCGAGCGACCTTCCTGAAAGCCAACCAAGCCAACGCAGCGCGCGCTGTGATAAACAAGCTCACAAAGACGCAATGTTTTTTAGATATGGCAGCTACTGACTCACCGCAAACACGGCGGCCAGATTCGCGCCCCCACGGCGCGGCAGGCCCTCCGCCGCAGTGGCGCGCGCCCGGCAGCAGCAGCCCGACAGCAGACCCGCTTGGCACACAGCATCAAGAAGAAGCCCCAACGCCATGCGGCCGATATCCGCAGGTTCCTTCCCACGACAGCAGCAAGACGCGCAGCTGCAGAGGAAGAGCCTGCGAACACCACCACGACCAACACCAGGACTCAGGAAACCGCACCAGCAAACGCCACCCAGCCCGACAGCGACACGACGCACACCACCCAGACAACCACAACAACACACAGCCACGGTGCGGCAGCAACAGCGGCCACCATAGCACCACGCACCGGCCCCAACCGAGCGAACAACCCTGGAACACCCCCAACCCCCGCAACACAAACCTACAACCGTGGGGGAACGACCACCACAGGCCGCATGCCCAAGAAACCCAAGGCTAGCAAGGCCGACAAGGGCCAGCGGATGATCACGCACGCATTCCAACCAAAACGCGCCCGCACCACTGCTGGCGCCGCACCGGCGCCGCGCATACCAGAAGGACCCAACCACGACACCCCCACCCACACAATGAGATGGCCGATACAAGGAGTACTGTATGACCCCTCGCAACCCGAAATCCGGCTGCGTGAGTAGCCGGCTGCACCCACACGTACTCTCGCACCCCTTTGAGCTTCTTTAGGTCACGCTTGCGGGGCGGAGACCCCGCCCGAGGCGCGTCTGGAGGATCAGTTATCGCTCGCTTTGAAGGCCACGTGGCCACGCACGGGTTTTATCTCCAGCCGCTTTATCTACTATGTGGTTTCCTCGTGGCGTGTCCTCTGAGTGCGATCACACATGAAAGCGGAGCATTTTAGGCCAGCCGCGGCGCCCTGCCGTTTGAGTTCAACAATTTCGGCGAGCTATGAGGGTGTGCCCACCGGTGGAAATCAGGGCGGATGGGCAGCGCGTTTTGGTCGTAATTCCCTTCCCATATTGTGGGCAGCCCCTTCCGCCCACCGCGAAATCTGTGGGCAAAGCGCGGGCGCCTCGCCGGCCACCGATCGTCGCAATTGAAACGGGATCACGAGCGAGGGCCAGCTTCCTGTGCATCGCTTCGCACGAATACCACCCCAAACACGTCACGACACAATTTTTTCGCCACGATAGTGGGATGGATCGGCGGCCCGGGATCGTTGATCTGCTGTTGCTGGCTGGTTACGCTTGACGGCTCTTACAGGATGCTCACAGCGACGCCACGCAGGCACGGGAGCCCGCTCACTCACTACCTTCAGCGAAATGCGCTACAGCGGAAGACTCAGCAAAACGTCAACAGCGGAAGACTTGTCACCGGCCACGCCGGGGTCGGGCACTCAGCTCCCCGACCAATACACGGTGCGGCTGCCTACCAGCGGGCTGCTCACACCGCAGCCTCACACCACACACGCACTCGCTCGGCACCCTCTTGACAGGGCCTAGCCGAGACTTACGGTCGGAGATCCTTCTTCCGCTGCCTGTGGAGGGCCGTCAGGGCATCGATGTCGGCTGGCAGGGGCTCGCGTGCCTGTTCCCCTGGGCCTGCTCCGCGCGGCGCGGTGGCAGGTGCGGCGCCTGCGGGCTCACGCCCGGGCGCCCGGGCGCCCGCTGGAGCCGCGGCTTGCGGCGGGCCATGGATGGGAGCGGTTGCGGCGGTCACCGCTGCCGGAGGCGTCGGGGCGTGGGTAGGTTCTGGGCTCCATCGGGTCGAGGTGGGTGGGTCATCAGGCAGCGCCGGGGCGGGGGTGTAGGGGGGTTGGGGTGGGGGCCCTCTCGTCATGGGGAGCGCGCCGGGGTGCCTGGCGGTGTGGTGCCGTCTGTGGCACCCTCCCCTACCTCCCGGAGCGCGCACTTTACTTGTCTCCTGGACCCTGTCCAGCGCCGCTTTAATCTGTCGGTGTTCTCTCGGGTGGGGAAGAAGAAGAAGAAGAATTCGTTACACCGCCCCGCGCAGGAGAGTAGAGCTTTGATCCCCTCTACACATCGGTGCGCACAGAGTCAGAACACGCACACCACACAGCACACGGCAGCACCAGCAGGCAAGACAGATCAATCCAAGCAGTAGCACAATGCGGCGCACGCGGATGGGGCAAGCACGCCCAGCCCCAAAACCAGCAACGATGACGCCGATGATCCACCCATTCAGTCCGATCCACCCGGCTGCAAGCCCAGCCAGCGCCGGCTGTACGGCATGACCCTTTCCCCTACACTACCGGACCCACCCGGTCACACACACACAGGCACAGGAGTAAAAGGAAAACGCGCAATCGTACGACAAAGAAACGTGCCAGAGGCAAGAAGCGCGAAAGCACGATGAGTAAGAAAGGACAGGCAGAGGGCGGATCAAGCGCTAGCCACCTCCAGCCGCCCCCCCACCACACGAAAGAATGGGTGGTCCGGCCCAACAGCGTCCCAACTGCGCACCGGCAAGCCCAAGGCCACAAAGTCCCCCAGGGCCACCCAGAACTGGGCAATCACGGCGGCTGCGAGAGGCGGTGCCGCCGGCCTACATGCCGGTGCGGCCGCCCCTGCTGCCGGCCCCACTCGCACGCTCCCAGGGCTGCCACAGCCACGGCAT
>BDDC01000061.1:95373-119002 GCA_001662425.1 Chlamydomonas sphaeroides
GTTATTATATTATTATTATATTATATTATATTATTATCGAGGGCTTTGAGCAGGGTGGGTGTCAGGGTGGCAGCCAGCTGCGTGACGTCGCAGTTGGTGATGCTGGGTTCATTCCGCAGCTGCTCCATGCCGTTGCTGGTGTCTGCTCTGTCTGCGCAGCGGTGCAGGCTGGGTATGCGATTCTCGATTGCGCTGTAGGCTGCCTGCAGTTTGTCGGTGAGCACCGTGGTGTCCGTGGCCAGCTCGACCTCCATGTCAGCTCGGGCTGCGCAGCCCAAAGCATGCTTCGCGCTGGACTTTCGTCAACTTGCGCACCCGGGCCCATGTGCTTGCCGGAGTCGCGGGGAGCGGCGAGGGGGGGGGGCCAGGGAGGAGGGCTAGGCTGCTAAGGGGAATGTGTGTGCAGTGCATGGTGGTCAAACATGCTGGCCAGGTCACACACCCGCTCAGATGGCCCTGGCCCCACGGAGTCTTGTACGGTTTTGGGCGTGGCCGGCGCCAGGAGGACGTCATTGATGTGGCTGGTTGCACTCTCACCCAGTTGCTCCTGGTGGTAGGTGGCCGCGCGGGGCGCTGCTGTTGATATTATGACAGGGGGATGGCCGGTATTGCACCCGTGCTGGCGAGGAAGGCCCGGTAGCCCGCGTCAAAGCTGGAGGGGGGACCGCTGCACTCTTGGGTCGTCGCCACGGTGTTCATGTCGCCTGTGATGATGGTGTTCTCCCTTTTGCTCTCCGCTGCCTTCATGGCCTCCTCACAGTAGCGGTAGATCCTGGAGCGTGTGGCGGCGTGGTGTGGCATGTAGACGCCGATGATGTTCAGTGGAGTGCTGCCCGGTGTTCTCATGCACACGTGGCGCAGGTATCCTGCGAGCTCAGGTGGGGTGTCATTGGCGCTCACGTAGCGGTCTGAACCCAGGCGTGGGCCAACACATATGAGCACCTCTGCGCGTCTCCCATGCGAGGGGTCAGGGGAGCAGGAGGACTGGAATGTCTGGTTAATGATAAACTAGAACGAAGTCACAGAAGGAATATCTGTAACCTGCGAAAACGTGAATTCGCCGATATCTCCTGCGTAGTCTGGGATGAAAGGTGACGGCAGGCAGGCCACAAGGCTGAAGACAGGAGTGCGGCTGTGCAGCATACCTGAGCGCGTAACGGCGCGTTATCCAGCCAAACATGTTGAGGGGGTCCGCTGGCTGCTACTGGCGCGGGGCCACGACAACCCAGCCCAACCCAACACAACGGGAACCGAACCTGTGGAATGGGGTTGGCGTGCAGCGACTTGGTCAGGAGAAGTCATGATGCATGGTGTCGAGTTGCAGGCAAGTAGTAGCCGGTGGGACGGCGAGCTAGCCGCCCAAGGCAGCTTTAATGGTTTGCGTCTCCTTTGTTTGTCGGCTGTTTGTCTTGGTTTCCGTGAGGATGGCAATGTTTGGCTGGTCGCTCGTGGGCCATGGTGGCTGTTATGACCGAGAGGTGGTCGCTTGTTCGTGGCCCCCGGCTGATGCCGCGTGTGTTCAGGGTCGTCATGATGTGCAGGCGTCCCTCCGTCGCAGCCGGTGACTTCTGGGTCTCCATGGCGGGGGTAGCCCCTGTTGCCTGTGGCGGGCGGGGTGTTGCTCCTGTTGCTGGTGGCACCTCAAGCGCGCCCGGTTGGGTTGTGGCGGTGGGGGCCTGTCTGGGGGCGGTCCGTCCGTCTGCGGGCGGGCGCTGGCGTGCCAGCTCTCGCAGTATTCCCGGCTGTCCCTCATTTTTGGCGTCAGCTTTGGCCTTCTTGCTGGTGGGGCGGGTCTTGATTGGTGTGGGCCTTGTCTGTGCGTTTAGTGCTGCGGTCAGGCCTGCGGAATTGGGTGGCGCGGTTGTGGGCGCGTCGGCGTCGGCGGCCAGTGGTACGGCGCTTTCGAGCGCCGCGGCAGCTGCAGCATGGGTGGGTCGGGTGTTGAGGCTGGGCTCCGGCGTGTCAGCCGGGTCTGTGGCGGCGGCCGGGGCTGTAGCTGGGGGTGCTGTGTGGTTGCGTGGGGGTAGAAAGCGTCGGATGTCAACTGCGTGTTTCTGTTTCTTCCCGTTAGTTTTATTTGCCCGCTATGCTTGGCTGCCTTCGGACGGCTGCAGCTGGGCGTGCGCAGGCTGCTGTGGTTGTGTTGGGTCTTGGTGCCGCCGCGTTGGCTCCAGCCTGGCCGGCGGGGGCGATGTGGGGGGCGAATGAGGCCGCTGGGCGGGGGCTGTTCCGAGCGGGCTGTTGGTGCTTCCTCCCGCTCCTATGTCCTGTCTCTGTGCGCGTGGGATGTTCTCCATAATGCGCAGGTCGCGGGGTAAGGCGTTCTTGTCGTATGCGTCGGCGCAGTCGATGTACGCCAAGTGTCCTTGCAGGGCCGTCCAGTCCTGGGTTTGCATGAGGTGTGGTACGGTGTGGAGCGAGTCCAGGCGCCACCATGTGTCTCACGTGTGCGTTTGATAGTGATCGCGTGCCGCGCACCGTGCACCATAAATCCTAATGTGCGGGCGTGCGCTGGCAGCATATCTAGAATCGCTGACTGGTCGTGGCCCCCGACTGGCTGCCTGAGGCTTATAATTGCTATGTGCGGGCAGGGGCCGTTGGCCACCTGCAGCTGGCGGAGGTACAGGTTAACTATGACGGTGCTGTAACCTGCGTTCCTGTTGCTCATTCTCCAGTTCGTGCGTATGTTCTGCCAGGGACCCGTGCTGTCTGCCTGGGCGGCGAACGAAGGCAAGCTGGATGGAGCGGGTCTTGTGCCAGTCTTCGACGCTGTTTGGATCGAGGAGCGCAGTGCCCAGGCAGTGGCTGACGGCGTGTATGTGACATGTGTTTCTCCTTGCTTGGTCTTTGGAGCAGCAGGTCCGCGGCGGCTGGCGGATCGACTGCCAGCAGCGCGCCCCAGTCTAGCCCTTGCCCTGCCGCCGCGGGGGCCCTGGTCTTCAAGTCCTCGGTAGCCACTCCTTCCCGCATCTCAGCATCTTCTCCGTCCGAGTCCCAGTCCGCCTCCCACTCCATCTCCTCATCTCCACCGATCGGCCCCATCCGCAAGACCCTAGGCCGGCGCCCGTGCCGTCTCTAGTTTCGGCCACCTTAGGCATGCGGGATTCCTGCGGGGCTGCCTGCAGCGCTGCGCGCCATAATCCTTTCTCGTTAGCACGCGTGAGCACTCGTGAGCACGCGTGAGCACTCGTTAGCACGCGTGAGCACTCGTTAGCACGCGTGAGTCCGGGCTTGGGCTGGGATTGCTGCGCACTTCTCCTTTGTTGGTCTTAGGCCGCCTGAGGTCACCCAGCCGGGCGGGGTGACTCCAGCCCCAAATAAATGGCCAACACGTCGGGTGACTTGGGTGACCTGGGTAACTAAAATACGAGTCCTAGCGCAAGCTCGAGCAGCCATCGCTCAACGGACACGCGAGCAGCAGCAATTTGATATATATGTGGGCATAGCTGTTTGCTGTGTGGCAGCCGCAAGACCAGATGCCGCCGGTGGCACTCTGTGTGCGTGGGCGGCAGGTCGGTGAGATGCTGCATTCAGGGCATCAGGGTAGCCACGCGCGGGTGTGGGTGACAGCGCGCAGACGGGTTCACATGAACGACAGCGCAGAAGTGCACAGCGCACTCCAGCAGCCGGACGTCAGATGCAGGCGCGGGGTGGCATGCCGTACGGCGCACGCGCGCAACAGTACGGCAGTAGCTCAACGAACGCCAAGACAATGAACCGGGGCGGCGCCAAGCAACCCCCTACCGCACTACTGCTCAGTCTGCGCGGCACGCCTGTCCGTCCTACGGCGCAGCAGCGCAGGCGCGGGCAGCGAAAGCAGGACGGTGCGTACGGCAGCAGCTGCACCGCCGGCCTCTCGCGCGCACACACACCCGCACTCATTCGGCTGCGCGTTGGCGGGCCTGCTCGTCCTCCACAGCCGCCTCCTGCAGCCTCGCTCCTGCAGCCTCGCTCCTGCAGCCACGCCGCGGCCTCTCCTTGTCGCATGGATGGCCCTTCCTCCTCCCTCGTCCTGTTCGTGCGGGGGCCATCATCACACAAACACACGCACACCCCGCCACCGCCTTCCCCCTTCAGCCCCCGCCTCAGTCAGGGGGCCCGAACGACTAGCTGCCCTCCTCGTCGTCCTCGATGGGCGCGAACACTGGCTTGGGCTGCGTAGCCCGGTAAGCGGCGGTCCAGGCGGCGAATTCGTCCTTGGCCTGCGGGGCCGGAGGCAGGGCGGCGGCCAGCGGTGTGAGGAAGCGCACGCACGCATACTACCGTATGAGCCAGACATGCCGCCCCCTTGCAAGGAAACGGACACTACGCGCAGACGGCTACAAGGGCACCTAGGCATGCTGGCCGCCAACGGCTCGAGTCAGTCATTGCATTGCGCTGGTCTTGCCCCGTATGACATATGTGGCTGTGGGCGATTAGGACGTGTGGCTGCGGGCGAGCGCCCCACCTTGGCCTCGTGGCGCAGCAGCTTTTCGCGCGGGTCCTCCTCGTGCTCTGGCGCCTTGATGCCGCCGCGCTGCAGGGAGGGGCGGAGGAAGGGGGGGAGGAGCGCGAGGGGGGGAGGAGAGTTAGGCGTGGAGGGGAGGGGGTGAAGGGGAGGGGGCGTTGGCGCGATCGGGCCGGGGCAGCACCCAAGGAGAGGGAGGAGGTAGGAGCTGGGATGAGGGCAGGGCGCGGGCGGGTTGCTTTGATGTCGCTTGTGAGCGGCGCGGCAATGCTTGGCATGAGCCCGTGCTGTACCGGCGCACGTGCACCTGGGTACAGCGCCACGACCTGGCCTCCCGCAGCGGGCGGCCAGCAGCTGCTGCTCCAGCCTTGACCAGCAGCTGCTGCTCTAGCCTTGACCAGCAGCTGCTGCTCTAGCCTTGACCAGCAGCTGCTGCTCTAGCCTTAACCAGCAGCTGCTGCTCTAGCCTTGACCAGCAGCTGCTGCTCTAGCCTTGACCAGCAGCTGCTGCTCTAACCTTAACCAGCAGCTGCTGCTCTAGCCTTGACCAGCAGCTGCTGCTCTAGCCTTAACCAGCAGCTGCTGCTCTAGCCTTGACCAGCAGCTGCTGCTCTAGCCTTAACCAGCAGCTGCAGCTCCAGCCTTGACCAGCAGCTGCTGCTCTAGCCTTGACCAGCAGCTGCTGCTCTAGCCTTGACCAGCGCATCAGGCTTTGCGCCACGTCGGGCCCACCTGCTTGAGCAGGTGCTGCGTGAGCAGGGTGCCGCCGGTGGCCCCCAGCTTGCCGCCCTTGCCGCGGCCCGCAACCATGCCCGGGTCGGGCCGCCGGGCCTTTTGTGCTTCCTTCTCCGCCTTGCGCTTCAGCCGCGGGTCCTCGCTGCGGGGCATGGGGGCGAGTGCAAGCGGGCTGCCTCACCAACAGCCAGGCAGCTGCTCGCATACGCATCACACGCATCATACCATGGTCCTGCTACCCTGGTTGTAATGGAGTGCCACGACTAGGTGATGATCAACCACCATATGCCGTACGCCACGCGCATACACACGAAGCAGCAACCCCAAAAAATGTTGCGACAAAGAAACCCGAAGCCGCGGTGGCCACCGTGAGCGTGGACCACTCGCTACACTCGCTAGCGTGCTCACCGGTACATCGGCAGCGCGTGCGGCGTCTTGATGAGCAGCGGCGGTGTGAAGTCCAGCGGGTTGGGCGCCCGCGGCCGGCGCGAAGCCGCGCTGAGCACGCCGCGCTCCGAGCGCGTGAGGTCGTACAGCGCGTGCGTCTCGCCGGTCTTGCGGTTGCCTGGCGGGCGGCAGCAGCGGTTGGCGGTTGGCGGTGCCGTGCGCACGTGCGCGCCGTTGGGTGGAATTGTGCTGTGCGTGCACCACACTCACGATCGCGCCCTACCCGCGACACCCTAGCCGGCATGGCCTGGTATGGCGGGACCCGCTGCTGTACGCGGGATTTCGGCAAAGCCCTGCCCGCGATACCCTAGTCGGCCGGCCACTGCAGAGCGGCCCGTGGCTACACCGGCCCCAAAAGCCCCGCACCGCCGGGCGCAACCCACCGACGCCCACGAAGAGCTGGTTGAGGCGGTGGTGCCAAGCCAGGCCAGTAACGTTGCCGGGCATGCCGACCTGAGGGAGAAAGGGGTGCATAGCAAAAGGTTGTCGATACTTCTTTGACTCGTCATAGGATCTCTATTGGGGGTTGGGCGTGCCAACGCCAGGGGCCGGGGCAGGGGCGACGATGGGGCCGAGAGGGGGTGTGGCAGGGCAGCAAGGGGGGTTGAGCGGCGGGCGGCACGCCCACCAGGCAGAGTGGCATGGAGAGTGAAAAATTGGCAAAAGGATGGCATGGAGAGAGCGCGATAGGGCCGAGAGGAGCTGGAGTGCAGACCGGGCAGGTCTGGCGCAAGGGCTGCGCGCGGTGTCCTCTCTGCCAGCTCCTGCCCGTCGCATTGCCCACCGCCTCTGCGCGCTCGACTTGCGTCTTGGCCCAACGCTACGTGACACCAGCTGGGGCCTGCTCGGCGCAGACCGGGTTCCATACCACCTGTCCCCGACGGCGCCTGCCCCTACCCTATGAGGGCCAGAGCCTCCGCCCCCGACGCCTGTGCGAACTTAAACGCGCGATCCCCCCCCGCCCCGCGCCCCGAGTAAGGAAAGAGGAGTTACAGCAAGGGTTATGAGCAAGGGCAGGAGTTGTGAGCAAGGGCAGGAGTTATGAACAAGGGTCTGCGGCCAAGCAAGCCCGCACCTTGCGTATGAGCTCCTGCTTGGCGCGGCTGTAGAACACCACCGCGCCCTCGCTGCCGCCGTCGGGGCCGGGGGCGCCTGAGCCGCTCGCGCCTGGCCGGACAAGGGCAGAGGCGGCGGGGACGGCACGGGAGGGAGCACAGCGTCTAGCCAATGCGGCGGAAGCGGGCGCGCCATATTTGGCCGCATTAAGCTCCACATCTGTGCACACCGTACAACACTGTAGGCCAGCGTGTCCCAGCGTACCCGTGAGGATGATGGACTCGTCGGGGCTGAGGATGGCGCGCGTCTGCGCGTGGGCGCACGGCAGTGAGCCAAACACCTTCATGGGCGTGTTGAACCTGTGAGCGGCCGGCAAGGAGGGCAGTAGGGCAGGCGGGCAGAAGGCGGCATGGAGGGCAGGCAGGAGGCGGAAAGGAAGGGCAGGAGGCGCAAGGGGCGGCACGCGGCGCATCGTTGGGGCACCGGCGGGGGCTGCCGACAGGTGCGCCTAGACGTGCGGTCCACACAAGGGGAGGGGTGGTCATTGGACACAGATACCGATGAGAGGGCCGGCAGAGACGCCTGCCCGCAGCCTAGGGGGGCCCCGGGGCCCGCGACATGGGCGGCGGCTTGCCGGGATTGACCGTCGCTGGTGCCGAACCCCCAAACCCGACCCCAACCCCCGCAGCCCCTACTTGCGCAGGTCCCATATCTTGAGCGTGGCGTCCATGCCCCTGCTGATGAGCGTGGTCCCGTCCGAGGAGAAGCACAGCGACGTGATCTCGGTGCCCTGGTGGTGTGGGACGGGTGGAACTGTGAGATTGTGTCTGTTTTAAAGGGAATCAATGGGCAACGCGCACGCGGCACGTTCCGAGGTGGCGGTGACGCTGCTGTTGGTATGCTGCTCCCCCAACGACAACCGCCATGCACCCCACCCATGCACCCCTCCCCGCCATACACCCCAGCCAGCCGCTCACCGCCTCATGCGCATCGCGTGTCAGCTGTGTGGGCCTGCTCACGTACGTCCAGCCCTGCTTCTCCACCATCTGATAGGAGGGGTTGGGGGCAGGGCAGGGGGCAGGGGGCAGGTAGGGGCACAGGTAGGCACAGACACGCGTCCGGCCATGGCCCCCGCGCCCCCGCCTCAGCCCAGCCTGCGCTTCGGGTGCTGGCCAGCTGCGCCCCCCCGCGCCCCGGGGCCCGTCGGCTGGTGCTGTGGTATCTACGCCGCCCCGGTCGACAAGGCAGCCAGCGTCCCTATGAAACAGGCTGGGCGCCAGCCCTCGCATCTCTGTTGGCGCCCATCGAAACGTAAACAATGCGCCTCGAACGTCTGAGGTGCTGGCGTCCGTGGGCCAGCCCTCGTATCTTGTGTTAATTCCATAGTAACGTGAATGATTCAAGTTGATAGACTTGATGCACGGTATGGACTCAGGTGCCAGGGCTGCCGGGCGCTCACCTGGGGCGCGGGCGGCAGCACCTGCGCTACCGCAGCGGAGGTGCCGAACTTGCCTGCGATGCAGTTGTGTGGGCGCGGCGTTGGGAGGACGGGGCAGGCTGGCATGGCGTGCAGGGCGTGGGAGCGAGGTCGCCGCAAAGGCTGTTCCCAGGCCGTGTGCTGTGCCCCCATAACATTGCACAGCCGCCCAGCTGCGCGGCACCTTGTACCGTGCTGCACAACCCTCCTCGGTCGGCCGAGGCAGGCCAGTCGGCCGGTACCGGGCAGCAGTGTGCGCTCTCGTGGCGCCCTGTCTGTACCTCCCTTCCCCCCCGGTCGGCCGCGCGCAACGGGCGCTCGTGCCCTACGCCCCTTCGACCGGTCGGCCGGTGCCGGGTAGCCCTGTCGGCCGGTGCCGGGTAGCCCTGTCGGCCGGTGCCGGGTAGCCCTGTCGGCCGGTGCCGGGTAGCGCGGCTCGTGCTGCCAGCTCTGTACGCCCCCTCCTCCCGGATGGCCGGTGGCAATGCGCGCTCGCGCCCTACGTCCCTTCCACCCTACCTCCCACGGACCAGATCTGGATGGTGCCGTCCGCCAGGCCCGCCCCGATCATGCTGCCGGTGTTGTTGTACGACACGGCCGTCACAGAGGTGCGCACGGGCCGCGCCAGGGAGGGCTTGATGACCGTCTTCTGGGCAATGTTGTGCGTGTCCCACACCCGCACCTGCGGCAAAGTGGAAGAGGAAGCGGGCGCCGGGGTTGCTGGGCTGCCATGCCTGGCCGCTGGCCTCTAGGGCGCATCGGCCTGCAACCTCCCAACGTTGCCCATTCCCGTCCGTATCTGGCGGCGGTGGGCATGCGCCCGTGCAAGCGCCACCCCAGGCCGCAGGCGCCCTGCGGCTCTGCTCTCCCCTGCCCGCTTTCCCCCGCCCCGCTGCTGCCTCCACCCTGCCGTCATAGCTCGGGCTCACGGCCGTGAACTGGCGATGTATGGCCTGTGCCCGTGCCCGTGCCTGTGCCTGTGCCGCCAAAACACACACGCCTTTCCCTTTCCCCCTGCGTCCCCGCCCTGTACCCCTGCCCAAATCTCCTTGTAGCTCACCGTGCCGTCGTCGCTCGAGGTGATGGCCGTGAACTTGTCGGTGGGGTGCCACCAGCCGCCGGTGAGGCCGCTGATGTGGCCCTGCGACGGCCGGGCGGGGGAGCGAGGGGCACGTTGCTTTGGCCTACACGCCCGCCCGGCAGGCCGACTGGTTGGACATTGGGCGTTCGGCGGGCACGACACCATACACCACGGGGAGTCATCAGGGCAGGGCGCACTAGCTTGTAGGGATTGTCGTGGAAAGATGCGTATCTGTAGAACTACGCATCGTGCGTAGGTCATGTTCACGGTCCACCCCACCTTTGTGTGGCGCGCGTCTCGGATGTACATGTCGCCCCGCACGAACTCTCCCAGCGCCCGGCCGTCGCGGTCGTACATCTTGGCCTGGCGAGACGAAGGGGAGCAGAGCGGGCCGGCACAGATAGATGCGGGGTTGACTCTGTGTACGTGCCGGCTTGTGCTGTGGAGGGTGCCGGTGTGCATGCGGTCGGAGCATGGAGGCGCACAGGTCGTGCACAGGTCACGGCGTGCCCCTGTGCCGCCGAGGGGCGCGCCGCCCTCGCCGCTCGTCGCTCGTCGCTCGCCCCTGCCCCCGCAAGGCAGCACGGCACGGCCGCACACGCCGAGGTCGCTGCAGGTCCTGGGGTCGACCGCCAACCGCCGCGCATGGCAGCATGCGGGCCAAGCGCTGCGAGCCAGAGCGGCGCGCACGAGCCCAGCCACACCAGCGGGTCAGGCAGAGGTGGGTGAGGGGCCGCGCCAGGCCCGTGAGGGGCCACGCCAGGCCCGTGAGGGGCCACGCCAGGCCCGTGAGGGGCCACGCCAGGCCCGTGAGGGGCCACGCCGCCCGCCGCCCAAAGCCCGCGCAAGGCACCACCCGGGCCGGAGGAGTGAGGCCCAAGCCAAGCACAGCTCGTGTGTGCGCCGGCTGCTTCCGGCGGCCTCAAAACCCTCGGGCCGCCGCCTGCTCCCGGCTCGTCAGGTTCCCCGGGGCGCGGACTGCTCCAGGCCCTGAGCGCTCCACAAGCGCTGCGCTGGCCCCACAGCCGCCGGCCGGCCCTGGCACGGCACCAGCGGCGCCCGCACAACCCTGCACCCAGCGGCACCAGCAGCGCCCACACGCCCAGGCTTCTCTAGCGGACGCGCGGCTTCGCCGCTCGCCGCGCCCAGCGCTCGGCGGCCCGTGCTCGGCGCCCAGCGCTCGGCGGCCCGTGCTCGGCGCCCAGCGCTCGGCGGCCCTCCCTCCGTGTGCAGTAGGGCCTCACCTGGGCCGAACCGGTGACGACCAGGAAGGAGTCACCCGAGGGCGACCAAGACACCGACAGCACCGGGTGGCCCTCGCTGGGCTCTAGGTCGCTGCGGGGTCGGGGGTGATCGAGGAGGGGTGATGAAGCTTGGGCACGTGTGGGCCCAAGCATTAAGAAACGTGCACAAGCGCTGCCAGCTTGGGTCGGGCGGCCGCGGCGTGGGCCAGGGAGATGGCAGGCGGCGGCAGGCGGCGGAAGCAGACCGACACGCTGCGGAGCTGGGGCCCGGGGCGCCGGGTTCGTGTGGCCAAAGCCCGCCGTACCGGAAGCTGCGCATGTCGGACTTCATGCCGTGGAAGTCGTAGATCCGGATCGTGTAGTCATACGAGCCCGTGACCTGTCGGTGGCGGCGACAGCGCGGGCAGGGGTTGCTGCCGGCGCAGATTGGCCCTGAAGCAGGCCCCGAAGACACTGATCACTGAGCCAGGGTATGGCGGCGGCATGACGGTGTGCGCAGCACGACACGCCGTACGGGTACGTCACGGTGTCGTACCATGCGCGTGCCGCTGTGCTCCAAGTCGATACAGGACACGGCCTTGGAGTGGCCTTTCATCACCGCCTGTCAGGGGGATGGTGTTGGCGGCATGGACACGGGATTCGAGTGAGGGCCCGGGAGACGAAGTGGTGCCGTAGGAAATAGTCGCGTTGGCTCCGTGTTGGCCCCTGGTCATCCAAACATGCACGTTGTACACCCGTGGTACATTGCCGTACAACAGCTGCAGTACCTCGTGCGTGATGGGCAGGCCGTACGGGTCGTCGTCCTCGTCGTCCTCGTCACCGCCCGCACTGGGGTCGCTGCCCTCATCGCTGTCCTCATCCGAGCCTGCGCCACCAGCACGGTGGCGGGTGAGGGAGGGAGGTGCAGTGTAGGGATAGTCAGCGCGCTGCCTCAAGCCCGTACGCCAAAGCCGAAGCGGTGGCGAAAGGACGCGGCGAAGGCAAGTGAGGCAACGCAGCTGAGCTACAATGGGAGCGGCCAACGTCGGACAGGGAACCTCGGGCCTGCACGCCACGTAACCCGACACATGCAGCCGCCCAATCTACGACCCCGACTGGTGCAGTACGCGAGCGCGCCTTTGTCGCGAGCAAGGGAGCGGACTGGTCCGCCCTTGTGTATGGCCCCGTGGCGCACCTGGCGGCGGTCGTGGTGGCCCCACCACACCCTCCTCGCCGCCGCTGCCCTCTGCTGGCGGCCGCGGCGGGCCCACCGACGGCCCCGCCCCGGCCTTGGGTGGCCGCGGCGGCCCGATCGAGCCACCCCCGCCGCCGCCTGCTCTGGGCGGCCTCGGCGGGCCTATGGTCCCCGGCCCGGGCCCCGCTGCCACCCCGGGGCGGGCGAACTGTGAGTGAACGACCGTGGGGTTGGCCACCTTCTTTTCCTGCACGCCTGCGGGGGCCGGCAGCAGGTTTGGGCGCCACGGGGCAGAAACATAGCGTCCAAACCACGGGCTGTAGGGCGACGGGGGCTGTGGGGTCTGTGGGAGCTGGCACGACAGCCTGCGCTTGTGCTTGTGGCCCACGACGGCGCGCAGTGGAGACGCCAGCGCCAGATCAGGGCATCGCCCTGGGTCAGAGGAGCATCACAGTACAACCCCATGCTGCTGCCCAGCAAAAGGCATGGGCAGGTGCCTTCAACTGATTGCAATACAACACAACACACGGTTGGGATGCACCCCTGCCACCCACCGAACGACATGGGCAGGTGCGCCCGCACCGGGTCGTCCATGCGGTCCGCCTCCTCAGCCCAGCCGGGCTCAGGGTCGGGCAGCTCCTCCTCCGCATCCTCGTCTTCGTCATCTTCATCCCTCCCGCCCCTGCCAGAGCCCTGCGGAGCGAACGTGGACGGGGGCCGGCAGGGAGGGCCGTATGTCGGCCCTAGGTGCACAGCGCCAGGCCCCGCCTTGGCGACACGGGGCATGGGCGCTCGAACCCCCAGGCCGCAACTGCGCTCCCCAAGAGGTGCGGATAGGCGGCCCAAAGGCCGGCGGCCCGACTCGGTCCCTTGGAGCCGGAGGCCCGCGTCACCTTGGGGCCGCCCGCCGCGCCCTCGTTGGCTGCAGCCCTGCACCAACGGGTGGGGCCAGGGCAGGTGTGCGGTGCGGTCGCAGGACCGGAAGGCACCCTCAGTAGTAGGCCGGTGGTGGCGTGATACGGCTGCTCGGCAATGGCCGTGCCGCGTTCGCCCCGTGCGCGACCCGGCCCAGCACCACAAGAGAGGCGCAAGCAAGGCGCACGAGACACGAGGCCAGGCGGCGCGGCACGTCGCGCCCTTATCCGCATCATCTCGACGCTCTGTCTTCAAGCTGCTGTGCCATGGTTGCAGCGGCCACGCCGCTCACAGGTCAGCCCCCGGCGCATCGCCGTTGGCCCTCTCCTCCCGCCATCCACGCGGCCGTGCCGGCGCACCCACCCGGCCGGACGCTCGAAGTAGTTCGCGCCGCGTGACGCGACGGCCTCCGCCTGACGCTGCAGGTCCCTCAATTGCGACTAGGGTCGGGACGGGGCCAGGAACGCGTTGCGACGAGGAAATGCAAGTGGATCGTCAGTCCGGTCAACGACAGCTAATCTTAAGTAGCATCTGCATATGACATGACTGTAGGGTGGTACAGCAGCAGAAGGGGGCCAAGCTCGCGTGCTCACAAGTGTCGCTGGTCCGCCGGCCTTCGCGGCGCGCTGCGCGCGCAGCGCTGCGAGCTCCTCGTCGTCATCACTTGACATTGTTAATTATGCTGCTAACAAGCTAACAAAGTTAGGCGACGCGAGGATACATCTTGCCAGCGGTGGCGCAAGAACGCGTTCGTCGCTGCTAGAAGTTGCAGATGCTAGAGTGGAAGCTGTAGAGGGCCTCGGAACTTTACTCCGCTCGGCACACACCCTGGGGTTGCCCTTCGTACCATCCCGCCTCGCCCCATCCCCTCCTGCAGGCTTCTGCCCGTTCTCGCTCCCGGGGCCATGGCCTGCTGCGAGGCTTGCTGACTCCTTGCCGTGTACTACTATCGTGGGAGCCGAGAGTATTGCCTGCTGCGCCCCTACCCCTGTGAAAGCGAAAGTACGCTAAGGCAGCACGGTATCCGGCGCTCACGCGACCAAGAAAACCGGCCCCTGGAAGCATTGTTACCCGAGCGTAGCCTCTGCCGTCCATCCTTGCCGTCCACCGACCGCAGCCCCCGCTACCGCACGCCCCCAGGTGTATCCCCATTGAATCTTACTCCACAAAAGTACCCACGTTAGCCGCCGCCGCTCGTCTGCATACCCCCACGCCGGCGGCCTGCTCAATTCACCGCTGGCATGGGGTGCTCCGGCGAGTGCCCGTCTGCCGCGGTGGGTGCTCATTGGTGCCCCAGTTCCCCAGTTCTGCGGAAGCGCACTCACCGCATGTGTGGGCTTCCAGGTGGGCTCCGCGGGTTCGGGGTGTCGGGTGTGGGTGCGCAGCCCGGAGAGCGCAGCGCGCACCGGCCCTATCTAGCTAGATAGGCCTACCTGTTCTACACCCGCTGCCTTGTTCTGCACCCGCTACGTTCCCGACGAGCACCCACAGCATGCCTTCAGGGTATGGCCGGGGCGCTGGGTCGCTCTTGCCCCAGGAGATCAGGGGACCCTCGCAAGTGCTGTGCTTAGGGCGCTTATGCCTAGCAGGCGGGTGCTGGGGGGCCCACGAGGGTGAAGTGCGGGTGCGCGGCGCCGTGGCGCTGGCGGGGAGCGCTAGGGCGGTGCCTTGGCTGTGGGCACGGCTTCGTTCAATATGTGTTCCTCCACCCCGAGTACGTAGTGCCCAGTGCATGGCGTCAAGGCAGGCCTTTGTGTCGGGTCCGGGTTGGGCGTTGGCGAGGCCCCGTCCGGTGTGTTGGCGTGCGTCGTGCTGGGGCTGCGGCAGGAGCTGACGTTGATGGGCGATGTCTATCTTTCCACAGCTGTGCGCTGCTGGGCGGTGGCGCTTTAGCTCGGCAGTGCCTGTTGGAGGCTGTACATGAGTTGGGTCTGCATATGCGCCTCGGATCGCTGCTCTTTGGGAAGTGTTTCGCCGTTCCCGCCCCGTGTACGGTGTCTAACACGCAGGCGCTCTACACTCTCGCAGAATCCTACTGGAGCGGCGAGCTCGCCCAGGCACCCAAATCTGTAGCCGCGTCGCCCGCAGTGCAACCAACGCAGGGTGGGAGGGGCTCAATGCGATGCGTATGTAGATGATGAACGCCAAAAGGGAGTAGGCTTCGCCTTGCTGGACCCTCGCTCGATGGGTATGCCAGCCGTAGGTCCGTACGTGCTGGCACCGGACCCGGGCGTACGACCCGTGTACGTGCGCCTACTTGGGTCGAGTGGCAAGGGTGCGCTGGAACCGACGGCGCGCTGCCGCGCCGCCCCTGATGCGCAGGGTCTTCAGTATTCTTCACAGTTCCTCACGTGCGGCCTGGGACTAAGCACATCGTTCTTTGATGTCTGCCGCGAGCTCAGGTGGCATGATTGGGTGGTGGTAGCTGGGGCGTGCGTGGCAGGGCTCGTTTCTTGCCCGCTGCCAAGCCACCCCGGATGGGTGACTTTCTCTCGCCGTGCGCCCGGCTCCGGCCTCAGCCACCGCTGCCAAGGCTCTAGCAAAGGTGTCTGCAGCGGCCGCTGCTCCCGGGACTGGGCAAAGCTAGACCGGTCAGGCCGACTGATCTGCATGCCAATTGAAACGGCACTTCATAGCGCGACCACGCGTGACGCTGCCACCCGACGCGGCAGCTAAGAATATATATGTTATAAGACAAGCACGGACGCGTGGATGTGGTTCAATGTGGGGCGCAGTCTTGGGCCGCCTGGGCCCGAGGGGTGTGGCGGCGGGGTTGGGCATGACCAACCGGCTTAGTCATGCCGTGCGATCAGTGTGAACAGTTTCCAATCCAGTCGCCATGAACTGCTGAATCTGCTTGTAGGACATGCACTTGACACCTGCGGTCAAACCGCACACCGACTGGGCGCGCCGACGGGGATGCCCAGGCTTGGAACTTTGAGTCGCGCGGCTCGTACAAACTGATAGAGTAGCAAATCAAGCCTTACATATGATTGTGTCATAAGCTGTGAAGGGTCGCTCAAGTGGAGCGTCTGGTGTCGGACGTGCCCGCAGCTGTCGACAGGGCGGGTCGACGCTGGGGCGCACCACGCCCACAGCCAGACATGTACTCGAGCACAAATTAACTGCTACAGTAACAAATTTTGTAGACGAACGAATGCCCCTTGAATGCAGCGTCTTGTGAAATAAGAGTCAACACATGTCGACGCCCGGCCAAAATCCAACAAGCCCAACCCACACCCCTTGTGATTACTGAGCACAAACATGTCGGACAGCGATGGTGGTGACGCGGCAAGTCAGCGCTCTGGCGCTTCAGGCGGCACCGGAACTTCCGGTGGGCTTAGCCAAACCAGCTCCCAGCGTAGCGACTCCAAGTTTTTGGCTAAGAGGTAAGTCACACGGGCGGCTATCGCATGGCAGGATGGAGTTAAGCTACTGACATCGCAGGGCGCAACTCAACTCCAAGGGCGATGGCGAGACGTCTGACCTGGAGGCCCGACGCAATTTTCAAGAAGGCGTATTTGCCTGTAGGTTCTCGCTGTGGCGCGCGGACCTCAGGACGACGAGTTCGTAGCGCGCACATTTAGTTTTAGCTCGCGAGCGGTGCTTGCTCGGCGGCCAACGCAGAGCACGCATAGCAGGAACTGCTCGCATAGACTGCTCCGCCTCCTTGGCTGGCTGTCGCGTTAGTCATGCTGGGCACGAACCGTGTCACCTAAACCTAGCTCACATCCCCAGCCAGGCATTCGCTCCAGCCCTCATATATAACCCACGCCCCGCAGGCATGTACACATTGGTACGACAGACCGCTCTATCGCAATGGAAATACGCCGCCCTTAAGCTTGTTCTTGAGTTCCTGGTGGGTGCCGCGCCTCATCGATCATCTCTTGAGCAGGACGCCAGCCCCGACGTGACGAACATAACGACTCGATGCCCACATTGCCGCTCACAGACGTGCTTCATCGTGGCATTTAACCCCACGCTGCCCTGGGCACTCGACACCAAGAACCCCATATGGGAGGTACACATACATGCTAGGGGAACCTGCAAGGGCATAAACCCTGTCTTTGCTATCAGTCATCAGTCGTGGAGCTGTTCTTGCCGTGCTGACCTATAACTTACATCTGTCATCCTAATTCCTGCAGACCGTCCGCTGGCTGGTCTGGCGCTCGCCGATATACCGTCTGTATGGCTACAAGACCTACGGTGAGCTGACTGCAGCTTAGCTACCGCGCCATCGTTTGCATCGCTTTTGTCGGTCTATGGCGTCGTTTCCCGTGCAAACTGAATACCCCGTGCCCCTGAACGACCTCCCCAGTGGTGGTGCTGTACATCATGGTCGTCGCCGTGTGGCTGGGCGTGGCAGCGCTGGTGTGGCTCACCTTCGCCATGCGCAAACAGGTGCGCTGCCTGGCCTGCAGCAGCCGCACGGCGCCACAGCGCAGGCAGGCAGCACGGGAGCAGGGGGGAGAGAGGTGGGGCGCGAGCAGCTGCAGGGCCGGCTGGGACCCATGGAATTCAAGCCCCGGCTGCCATTGAGCCATCGTTACCACCCTACCTCCATTCCTTCACCCGCCCGCCGCCCGCCCGCCCGGTCGCTAAAACCCTTAAATCCCAACAGGAGCAATCCAAGTGGCTCCGCAAAGTGGCCACGCTTCTCCACATCGTATTCGACGTCATGTTCGTGTACTTCACCGTATCGTTTCTGGACTACTTCACGTTCATGGTGCGGACCCTGGAGGGCGGGGGCAGCAGCCGGTGGGGCCGCCGACACCTCGTCCATGGCGGAGGGGCACTCGCTGTACGGCTGGAACGCCAGCCGCCTGCCGCGCACGACGGGGTCCTGATTGGCGATCGCGCCGCAGGCTGTCTGACTTCTGCGTAGCCGACAGGTGCAGCTGTGGTGCCTCGTTACGTTTGTGACCGCTGCGCGCGTGCGCCATACAGGCCGACTGCCGCTACACGGAGCCAGGCAGCCTTCACGTCTACTTCCCGGGCGTGGGTACGTGATGCGCCGCTCTGTACCGCGATAGCCCGAGACCTTCCGGTGCACAGCGCCATGCTGCACATGTGTTTTGAGGACATGGTCTGGGAGGACGCCTCCAGCTTTGTTCGCTTCCTCCCCTTTGTCCCCTAACCCCGTCCCCCCCACTCCTTCCCACCCCCAGAATGCCTGTCCCTACCGCACCTGCTCCACATGCTGGTGGCTCTGACAACGGCTGCGCTCTTTATGGCCGTCACGGCGCTCATGGTGCGGGTAGCGGCTGAGGGGTGGGGATCAAGGAGCACCCGGGGTGTCATGTAGTGCAGGCCCAGGATTGGCAATGAGGGATAGGTCCCAGGGTCAGGGATTCAGGCTAAGGCAGCGGACGTGGAAACAGGCGGCGGCGCAAGGCCCCGGGGTGAGGTACAGTGGGGACAGGCGGCACGCACGTCATGTGGGTCGGGCCCAGGGGTGGATGGGGGGCTGGGGGCAGTCGGGACGTCATGTGGGTCGGACCGGGCAGATGCTCCAGGGCAATCGATGTCAGCCTCCATGACCGCACAAGGCCCCCCGCCCAGTCTCCCCACCGCGCCTCCTCTCCCCATTCCCCGCACCAGCTCGTGGCATCCTCCGACCTCAACCCCGTGTCAGACGCCTACCTGGCCTCACCCGCCGTGTACGCCAGGCTCAAGGTGCGTGGTTCGCGTTAACTCTGAAGAAGGTTGAAGTGGTTGTTCGCTGGTGCAACGAGAGCAGGGCGCAGCGCAGACTGGGCCCGAGGGCCACGCGGTCCGTGGAACCTCGTCTGCCCACCCCAGCATCAAACCCTGCATCCAAACCCTGCCCAATGAACCCCACCCTCCACCCCAGATCTTCGTTGCAAAGGTAACCTTTGTCGTGTTATCCAACTGCATGGACGGCTACCCCAAGGTCCAGGTGGGTTTGTAGACTGCGTGTGTGTGTTGACATGGGGTGTCGCATTCGCAACGCCGCCGCGAACGCCCCCTCCGGACCAACACAACGGCATGTGTTCCAACAACCCACCTGCTGTCCTCTGCACGGATCCCCCCCCACAGTCCGCGGGCATGGTGGCTGCGGTGGCGGTCGTGTGCTGGTGGAACTTGCGGGCGGTGGGTCGGGGCTGTGGGCTGAGAATGTGCGCGATGTGCCGGTTTTTTGGGGCTCGGGGCGTGCGAGAGCGGATACACTTGCGTGCGGTCAGTACCCGAGCTGGAGTTGCAAAGAAGAACGGACTGCCGTGACCCCCTGCCAACCTCAACCCTGCCACCGATCAGGTGCCCTTCTACCGGCCCACCGTCAACCATGTGATGTTGGGTCTGTGGACGGGTGTCCTGTACACGACCCTCCTGCTGTTTATGATTGTGTTCAGCAAGGACACCAGCCACCGCTTCAAGCAGGAGATGACCCGGGTGAGCCGTGCCACGGCAGGGGGATCGGCAACCACACGTGCTGTCGGGGATAGATGCGGAACGTTGTGGGTGCTGGTGGGAGGGGTACCCGCGTTGGCTCCAAGATGGACAAGGCGCGGGTGCGTGAGGGGAAGGGCTAGGCGCCAGGGTGCGCTGCACACGCACACGATGCTGCTGGGCAGAGCGCACTCAGCGGGCTGAGGGACAGGGCCTGCTTCATCTCGTCTCGTTGTCCAGCACTCATCCACTCCTGTCTTGTCATCCTGTCACATATGAATGTATGTGTCCGGGCACCAGCCATGCCTCATTGTAACTTCCACCCCGCCCCGCCGACTTCCTGTTCCGCAGGCGCTGCAGATCGGCATCGGGCCCTGCATCGTGGCCGGCGCGGTGGTGTCGTGGGCGCACCTGCGATGGGCTATGCGCCCTGCAGTCAAGTTCATCGACTTAGCCCCAGGCGTCAAGTTGACCAAGGTCCACAAGTTCGCTTCCGTGCAGGTGCGTCCTACGGTACGGCAGCATTAAGTACGGTATGTAGCGTACGGCAGCATATCGCAAGCACGCAAGGGGGAAGGTGGATAGGATGGCAGCAGTAGAGCAATTCTGGTCCCTTTCCACTGTCCTCTCCACGAACGCCGCAGGAGGTGGAGCTGTTGAGCCGCGTCATGCGGGTGTTTGACATCGACGGCGTGGCGCTCGAGCAGCCGGCAGCGCACGGCGAGACAATCATCAAGGCCGGCATGGCGACGTTCCCGGGCAGCCCCTACCTGCTTATACTGTGAGAGTCTGATCTGCGGGCCGTTATGGGTTGTGCACGTGTTGCGCAGCCATCGCTATGGGGTACGTTAAGGGAAGGTGTCTCCTTGTGGGCCCGGCCCGGCCCCACGTTCCGGCCCCGCCCCGCCTCCGGTGCGACAGTCCTGCGCGGCAGGGCGACACGTTTGCAATCCGCTCCCTTCCTGTTCCCTCCCGCAGCTACGCCAACTATGTGCTAGAGGTGAAGCGCGACGGTCCCTCGACCCGAACGCAGCTGCAGCTGGCGGCCAAGCAGTCGCCCAACCTCATCGAGCGATACCAGGTGGGGTGAGGATGCGCACATGCATGTGGTATGTATCCGCACTGCCGCGTTTGTTCATTATACGCGGTCATGTGGGGGTGGGGAGAGATGGCCCACATGTTGGTACCTGCGCAGGCCGCTGACTCATCCATTGCCGCCCCGCCAGGTGTTTTGCACCAACGAATCCTCTAAGCGGCTCAAGGACAGCCAGGAGGGCGGCATGGACCTGCAGGCCTACATCGAGTTCAAGCGGAACTTCAGGCGAGCGGCGCAGGGCAGTGGGTTGTCGGACACAGATCTTGCAGGGAACGGGCAGGGATGCGTGGCCTGCTTTTCACCAGATTACGCGCGCCTTTGATTGGCAGCCTGCGCTCCCACCCAACTCGCTCTCGCTCCCCTTCCCTCGCTCCCCTCCCTTACCCTCAGGGCCGTGCTGCGGGTGCACAAGGAGGTGCTGCTGCAGCAGGTGGAGGAGGGTGGATGGGTCGCGCGGGGGCTGGGCTGGGCTGGGGGTGTGCGGGTGGGGCTGGGCCGAGGAGGCCATGGCGCGAAGCCATGCTGCTTGTTACGCTTAACAGCCGCTCAATCCAGTTACCGCTCAGGTCATTTAAGAGCCACCTTGACGACTTCCTCTCCTTACCACATCTGGCAGGCCGATCTGTGGCAGATGTGCCTCAAGAGCACGCTGCGGGTGGCGCAGGTGGATGGGCTATGCAACCTCAACAGGTTCCCACACCCGGGCGCTGCTTGCAGGATCCATTCAACATGAAGCACTTGCCCACCTTCGTCGATCACTTGGCCCCTGCTGCACAGGTGGATTCCGTGCTGGAGGCCCTGGACGCGGCAACCACCCGCGCGCACACCGTGTACAAGAGGTAGGTGGGAGCCTCAGCGCAGAGCCGCACCACCTGCGCCACCAACGTCGTGTCGGGGTACGGAACCGGGAGGTAACTGCGACCTCACCCCGGTCTCGCCTCGTCGCTTGCAGCGCTCGATCGCCCCTCACCAGCCGTTCTTGTCCTTCGGTTGCTCCGCAGGGTGCTCGAGCGGTACCCCTCCAACGGCAAGCTGCTGCGCTGCTACGGCAAGTTCCTCGAGGGAGTCAAGCACGACCAGGTAAGGGGGAGTGGATGTGGGGCGGTCAGAGCGAGCCAGTTGGGCCATGCATGTGACTGGAAGTAATGAGTGTAGACCCAATCCACTGTGCCACATCTGCCAACACCACAGCCCCTGCCGTAACCGCGCTTGCAGGTGGCCGCAGCGCGCGCCTACACCGAGGCCAACCGCGCGGGCGCTGGCAGCGGCGGGCTGCTGTCCCTTGACCTGACGTCTGGTTCAGGCGCCGGCTCCCGGCCCGACTTCATCTCCAGCATGAGCCTAGAGGACGACGCGGTGGTGGTGGCGGACGCAGAGGGAACCATCATGATGGTGCGGCGCATTGCCCGGGCTCGGGGGCCGGGGTTGGGGCCTGGTATGTACAGCTCAAAGTTGATGCTGGCGCTTGCTTGCCTAGCCAGCATGCCCATTCAGCCCAGGCGGATGGCACCATCATGATCGCGTGACCATGCCTGCTGTCTTGTGTGCTTGCGCATCTTGATGAGCTGAGGGAGGCATGCGCGCAGTTCCCTTTCATATGCGTGACCCCTGCCGCCTGCCCTCACGCCGTCCTGCCCCTACTGGCGCGGCATCGAAACGCAGGTGTCTCAGGTGCGGGCTGGCACGTCGGGGCGGGCATAGTGGTTTTGCAAATGCCGCAGCATAAGCTCTGCGCGCGCTCTACTGCTTATGAATGTGCATGGGTTGCTGAGCTCCCGCCAACCTCTCACACCCTGCCCTACCTACCTGCGCGTCTCCGGGCCTACCTTATGCCGCGCCCTCAGGCCGTGCAGACCGTTTTCGGCTGGGCCAAGGCCGACCTAGAGGGAGCCAACGTGTCCATGCTCATGCCACAGGTGGGCCGGAGGGCCCGCATGCCACCCGTGTGCAACCCCTGATGTAAATACAGCGCTGGCATAACGAACCCCTTCACGTCCCGCGCCCGCTCGCCGCAGCCCTTCAGCCAGCGCCACCCGGGCTACCTGCAGCGATACGTCGCCACCGCTGGTACGTAGGCGACCTGCATGCGTTTATCCGCAGCCGCCGTGCGTGGTGCCAAGACGGAAGGCCGCATGCGCGGCGGCCCTCAGCGCGCCGTCCCTTGCACATACACGTGCTGTACCAGTGACGAGGCTCGCTGATGAGCCGCCGCGACTGCATCCTTCGCTCGATGCCGCTGCCTTGCTTGCCCCAACAGCTGCCCATCGCCCTCCTCCCCGCCCCACTTCCCCACGCCACCCGCTGCCACCCCTTGCTCCCAGAGCCGCACATCCTGGACACCGTGCGGGAGGTGGTGGCGCTGCACAAGGTGCGGCGGAGTGGGGGGTGGCGTTGGGGGATGAGTACGCACGCCTCCCGGCCCGCATGAGCTGTGGGGCAGCATTGGTGCCCGCTCAGACATCCGCTTTTCAATCTTTTGACATGCAAGATACCTGCTGCCCCTCCCTCATGCTTCTCCCCCGCCCTGCCTTCCCAGGAGCGCTACGTCTTCCCCGTGGCCATGTGCGTCACCAAACTCAGCGGAGTGGGCAGCGACAGGTGAGACTGAGTCGCTGATAAAGCGATCGGAACTCGGCTTGTGCTTTCGAGCGCTCCTGCTGATGACCTGACGCCCCCCGTCCGCCCTCTCCTCACGCCCCCAGCGTGTTTATGGCCGTGCTGCGCCCGCTGGCGCCCAACCGCCTGACCATCCGCGCCTGGTTGGCGCCCAACGGAGCAGTGCTGTGTGCCGACCAGCTGTTCGGCAGCTTGGTGGGCATAGCGGAGGGGGAGCTGGTGAGTGACTCTGGCATGCACAATACGGTGTCTTCGGGTGTTACTGTGCAAAAAGGAGACCTCCCTTGCTTGCCCGATGTTCCGTCCCCAAGTCGAGCCGCTCACTGCCACGCTCGCTCTGCCTATCTGCGGCCTGCCCTTCCCAAATCCTCCTCCCCCACCGTACCTCCGCCGCTTCCCCTACCTTCGCAAATCGAATTATTCCTTTCCCTTCCTCCGGCCCCAGGTGGGCCACTCGCTGGCGTCGCTGTGTGCCACACCCGAGGCGGCCGAGGCGCTGCTGGAGCGCTGCCGGGACGCCTCCGAGCAGCAGCTGATTGACGGGCAGGTGGGCGGTCTCGCTAGATACCGGTAGGGTGCCGAGACGCTTC
Source organism: Chlamydomonas sphaeroides (assembly GCA_001662425.1). Classification (NCBI taxonomy): domain Eukaryota; kingdom Viridiplantae; phylum Chlorophyta; class Chlorophyceae; order Chlamydomonadales; family Chlamydomonadaceae; genus Chlamydomonas; species Chlamydomonas sphaeroides. The sequence continues at coordinate 118,663 of BDDC01000061.1, forward strand.
GTTGATAGCTGGTTTACTCGCTCATCCCAATCGCCTGCCGGCTGAGCCTTGATTACTCAGTGCCCCAACCGCGCGCCGCCCTCAGGTCACGACCAGCCTGCAGCTGATCCATCGATACATGCCCGAACCCGTGCCCGTGGACGTGACCGTCCGAATGGCGGGTACGGCTGCCGTGGGCGGGCGGCGGGGCGCACGCAACAGCGACGCAACGACGGTCTCGGGTTTACTTACGTCGTCGAACTTGCTGCGCGCTCGACCGCCCTCCCTTGCTACAGGCACCGACGGCCAGCGCATCCTGGTGCTGCACTGCTCCCGCACCGACGGCGGCGACGGCTGCCTG
>BDDC01000061.1:119361-133138 GCA_001662425.1 Chlamydomonas sphaeroides
AAGCGCCGAGCTGGCAATGTTGCTCGGCTACAATAACGCCAGGAAGTAAGGCAGCCGAAAGTCCGTGATTGCTGCTGGTTATAGCAAATCGATTTCATTGTTCCAGGGTCCAGGAGGTTTTGGAGCGGGTTAGACCTGCACAAGGTGTCGTTTCGGCCCTACTCCAGAGTCTCACCCCTGTCGAAAGCTGCTTCACGTAATTCTTACACGCGCGCTATCTCCCTCCTGCACCTCCTCAGGATGGCGGGCATGAAGCTTGATCAGCTGCTGCCGCCGCCCTACAACGTTCTGCACACAAAGTGGCTGCGCGTGAGTTTGCCCGAGGGCGCCGCATCAATAGGCGGTAGCGTGGGCACGCAGCTTCCTCAACAGCAGGCCACCCCGTAAGACTAGGGGTATCTGATTGCAGCGGCTGTGCGCATCGTGTGTGCGCTTGTGCCGGTATCAACTTCTTTATATCGGGCCTACCTTGGGCCCAGCAGGGCAGCCTTCCATTTTGAGGGCTGCACCTGGCCGCAGCCACATGTGACGCTCTGCCGCCTCATGCTGTGTAATACACACGCATCGCTTGGGCCTTCGGCGCGCCCACCTCCTTGTACTCCTTGCTTGCACAGGACTCGCCTCGCGTCACGGCGCCGTCACCCTCGGGCTGCCGCGCCGGCGTCGTGGTCCAGCTGCTGACAGAGGCCGGCGCCACGGTGCCGGTGCGGCTGAGCGTGGGCAGCACAGACAGCGACGCGGCAGCCGGCAGCGGAGGTGCCCTGAGGACGACACACGGGTCTGGGCTCCTGCATTTGGTGCAGGTATGTTTGGGCGCAGGAAGTTTTGCAGATGCACGGGAACGGCTACCCCTTGCTTGCAGCAGAGCGTGGCTTGAACGAATTCATGTCGTTATATCATGTGCTGCCGTACCGTACGGCATGTATCACACCGTACCGTGACGTGTGCGGCCGTGGCATAATGTGAATGTCAGCGTGGTAGCTAGGATGGAGCGCCATTTATCCGTGCTTGTCGTGTCATGCATGACGCTGTAGGTGACCAAGGTCCCCCCCGAGGCGATCCTCGACGACAAGCGGGTGGTGCTGTCCGTCGACTTCAGCGGCACCGTGCTGGGCGTCGTGCCGCCCGTTGAAAGCGGCCTTTCTGCACAGCAGTCGTCGCTGTTCGGCTTCCCCAACACCGCCTTCGTGGGCGCGCAGCTGCGACACGGCATTGACCTGTTTGCGGACTGGGCCGAGCGCTCGGGTGGCGACCCGCAGGTGGGCGGTTGCACATACACATGCGGAGGTAGCAAAAGGAGCCGGCCGTTTCAAAACCTGCTGCCTCTGTATCCCCCTTGTCGCCGTCATGTTGTTCGTTTCATCTCCCCACAGCTACTCTTGCTGGCGCTGCTCTCAAAGGAACAGGACATCCCTGGTGAGCACCGACCAGCGCCGCCGCCGTCGCCTGATTGATGCGGGCTAACCGCTCCTCCAGCTACATGCCTTCTGCCCGCCCACGCTGCCCGCTTGTGTCTTCGTTGTCTGCGTGCGTTGTTCATTCACAACCCACCCAACCCCACGTTCCATACGAGTTTGACGCAATCAAGCAACGCTCCGCTGGCACTCCGCATCTACCGCATCGACCCCACGCATGCGTGCGTGCCCCACTCCACACAGGCACCTCATGGCGTGTGCGCGTCAGGGACCCCACCCCCGACGCCGCGGAGGCAGCGCCTGGCGAGTTGCTGCCCGCCATCACGCCGGGCCAGCCCTCGGGGGCGGCTGCCAAGAAGCCCAGGCCCTCGGTGCTGGTGTGCATGCAGGTGCGGCAGGGAGGAGGGGGGGAGGGGCGGGAGGGAGGGGGGCAAGGGAGGGGGATGGAGGGGAAGCTGTTTGCCGAGGGAGGGGAGGCATGGGCATGTATGGTACCAACCTTGAAGTTATCGGTGGTTGGGCCCTGCTGGTACCACCTCGGTATGGGCTGCCCAGGGCCTTATGTATGACCTGCTGTGTGTTGCACGCGCACGCGCACGGCAGGTGGAGATGGTTGAGGCTACAGCCGATGCTTCGGAGGGCGGCGTTGAGGGCGACAGCGGCGACAGCAGTACGTCGGACAGCAGGCTGCGTGTGTCGCTGTGGCGGCGCGACCTGCTGAGCGGCGTCATTGAGCTGGACGAGGACCTGGTCATCCGCAGGTAGCTTAGGAAGCCCTCTACGTACTAGCAATAGACAAATGCCTTCAGATCAACTGACCGCACTTCGCTCATGTACGTGCCCTGCCCTGCCCCATCTATTATTGCGCCACCTCCATCCATGCATCCCGCCGCAGGGCCAGCCCCCTCACGGGCTTTATCATGGGCGTGCCCTCCACCGCCATGACCAAGAAGCACCTGGGCAGGTGCGTGGGAAGCTAGCTGATGGATAATGCACGGGGGGCGGCGTGGGTCACTGTTAGAATCTAGCTGAAGTCGCTGGTCGGTGTGGGGTCACTACAATGACGTCCTCCTCTCGCCCGCGGCCCCAGGTTCCTGGAGCTGCCCGGCGACGCCTCCAGCTGGGATGCGCTGCAAGCCGCCACCAACCCCAGCCGCCACGCAAACCCGCGCCATCCACACCACCAGCCCCAGCAGCAGCAGGGCGCTGCAGGCGCCGGCGCCTCCCCTCCGCCCGCCGGCGGCCACAAGAAGTCGGCGCTCAAGGCTAGCGTCGGTGGGCTCCGCACCACCGTGTGCCCCGTGATGGCGCTGGTGGGGCCCCACCCGGACAGCGGCACCATGCGGCTGCTGCTGCAGGGCGTCAGCAGCGTGGGATCTGGCGGGAGGTGCGTGAGGCGCGGGATAGATGGTGGGAATGTGGCTAGAATCCTAGACATGCGAGCGCTGGGGGTGAAGCGGTGCTTGTCCCTGCTCGGGGCGGGTACCGACTGTGGTCCGTCTGCCCATGGGCACCCGTCGACCCCGCGGTGCGTTCCACCGCGCCATACGTACAACCCTGCCCAGCAGCGCGTGTTTGCTTCTTTGACGCAGGCCCAAGATCACGCTCAGCGTGCACCCCGACACCACCTACACGGGCGCCCACGCCAACATCTTCCGGGCGCTGAGGCTGGAGACCAGCACCGCGGGAGGAGGCGGCACCCTGGGGGCAGGCTCTGTCGCCGACGGTGACAAAGGCGGTGCCCGTGCCGCCGGTGGCAGCCCGCCAGCTTCTGAGGCAGCTGGGGCCAAGGGTCGCAGGTCCAAGACGCAGCGTGCTATTCGCGCCCGCCGTGATGGTGGTAGCGACAGCAACAGCGATGAAGGCAGCGAGCAGGAGCGCGATGGCGGGGCGCACGGCTCAGACGACGCGGACGAGGGCAAGGCCGGCAGCGACGGTGAGGGCGGCGGCAGCGGCGAGGACGGCCCCAAGCCCAGCCTGCACCACCAGGCCACGTCCAAGTCCGAATTCGTGGAGCAGTGGGTGAGACAGGGCACACTTCGTCGCTGCGGTTGGAGTTGCCACCTTGATAATCTTGACAGACCATGGCTGATGTATGTATGCATGGCTGCTGACTACCTTATCAATGCTTACCGATAGATGCTTGTTGCTGGCTAGGCAGTTGATTGCCCTGGAGCTTGGCGACCCAAGAAGTTGTGCTTCTGCTACCTGCTGTTACACGCGTGCAGGTCCGCACGCTGTCCCGGAAGCCCAGTGACATGCCGCCGGTGCAGCCCGACTGCTCTGCTAGCGGCAGCAGGGATGGCGGGCTGATTGGCCTCCCCGTGACATCGGGCCTGCTGCCTGATATCCCCGAAGGAGGCGATGGGCAGGGGGATATGTCCACCGCCCCGGCTGCTACCAATGGTGGCTCGGGTCCCGCGCCGGCAGCCGGATTGCAGAGGCACCTCAGTCGTCGGGTGTCGGTGTCAGCGGCAGCCGAGGGCGCGGCGCCCGGCGAAGCAGGCTTTCGGCCAGGCAGGCCGCCGGCGCGCAAAGGCAGCGGCGAGGGGGAGGGAGGCAAGCGTGGCGGCGGCGATGAAGACCGGCGCAGCGAGGGCGGCAGCGAAGGCGGCGACTCGAGCGCTCAGGAGGGCAGCCAGGCCGCCAGCGCCAGCGGAATGTCGAGTGAGCACCCGGGGGGCGGTTTGTGCTAGCTGGGACCGAAGATGATCCTACGGGCGGGACGTGAGGCGCCTTGACAATTATTGCTCCTCAATGCTTGACGCGGACTTGACGCAGCTCGTCAAACACGTCAAATAAACAGGACCGTGAAGCTATGTATTATGTCTCTGCTCTATGGCCCACTTGCCCAACTGCTGTCCGCCGCCGATACCCTTTGGCTCGCAGGTGTTACCGACCAGTCGTCGGCCTCCGAGGGGGTGGTGAACATCGACTCCCGCCGGGCCCGGCTGCTCAAGGTGAAAGGGTTGCACAGCATGCCGCGTGGCATTGCTCGCTGTGCTCATCTACCGCTGCCCTGCGCAAACCCCATCCCTTATCTGACAGGCCCTGCACAAGCTGCTGCTGGGCCCAAGCTTCACGGCCGCTGTGGACCGGCTGCGGCTGCACAGCTACGCCCTCGTAGGGCTGCTGTTTGTGGTGCACGTCGTCGCGTACATTGTGGTGAACAAGATCATCGCTCTGGAGCACGAGTGAGCGACCGTTAGGTTGCCGTCAGATTGGCTGGCGTGCGTGCATAGAAAGTGCACACATGTATGTGCAGCGGGTTCTTCGCCACCTGTGCTGCGCGTGAACACGCATGCACCACGCAAGCGTCATTTGCCCGGTGCCCCTAGTGCTCCGCCCCCGAGTCCGTCCTGCCCTGAATACCCTGAACCACAATGTGTTTCCACGTCCCCTTGACACCCTGCATGCCCCGTGTGTCGCGCTGCACCCGACAGGAACGTGTACGACGTGCACCGCCAGGCCATGGCCATGGACCGGTGAGGGGTGCCGTGCGCAGGGAGCCCGCTGCCAACAACAATCAGTCGCTGCCCCGTCCAGCCTCAGGCCTGCAGCCACCCGCAGCCCTGGTTACCCTGGTGTACAGCGCCCTGCTGCTTGGGCCACCTGCCCTACTCGTCGACCTGACTTCACACGCCATGCCCCTGAACTCCATACCCATGCGTCGCATAGCCGCCAGAACCGTCGGCCCCAACTCTGCCACGGACTCTGCCCAACCATTGCGCGTTTGCTTACTTGCCCGTTCGCACTCTCCCGCAGCTGCCAGCTTATCACCGCACGGGCCATGATGGGCGCCTTCTGCCTCCGAGCCAACGTGACGGCGCGCGTGGGCGTGTGCTCGCCGACGCTGTCATACATCTTGCTCAGGCTGAAGACCAACGTCGACCTGATGGAGAACTACCATTCGGGTGTATACCTGGTGCGGCCCCTGCGTCCGGCGGCGTGCTCACGCACATAGCGCTCGCTGCTGAGGGTGGTCATCTATCGTGCTATGCAGCAGCAGCTAGCTGTTATCAACCCTCATTTTCTTACATCCCTCGCTTTATTCCCCGCAGGGCTACAGCTCCAGCAAGGTCCGACAGCAGGGCGAAGGCGTGTACAACCAGTGGACGGCGCCGCACCTTGAGTACAGCGGTGGGTGGGGGCAGGGGCGGGGGCATTGCTTCTCTCATTGCAGAGTGTGTTTGTTGTGTTTGTTACCGCACCTTGGTGATGCTTTCCTTCACCACGTCACGGCAAACGTATCACGCCATCCCTCGCCTCTGGTCTTCCTAACACGGCAATCCCCTCCCCTCCCCTCGCTTCCGGCGCAGTCTTCCTGGATACCTCCCCGCCCCAGATCCAGACCCACCACGCGGGCGTATGGCACCTCGGCAACCGCTTCATCGCCGCTGCCCGCGAGTCCCTGCACCTGCTGCCCGCCATGCTGGACAACTACAAGTTGGGTTGCTAAGCTCGCTCATTTCAAGCTGATATGAAATTTAAAAGATGCGTACTATTGCTCGGCCCACCATGATGGACAATCACAAGTAAAACAAAAGGACGATGTCAATAACCTATAGTGTGGCACACAATCGACACATCACCACGGACCGCAACATAGCCCGACCACATACGCGTGCGCTGGCTAGCTAGGATAGCTGCATCGGCGGTTCCAGCTACCAACCAGCGGGCCTCAAAACACATGTCGGATCCTCGAACCTCATGCCCTTGCTTTCTCCGTACCTCCGTATCCCTTGCAAACATCCTCAGGTTCCACCGCACGTTCATGTTCTTGGTCACCAACGGCCTGGGGGCGCTGTACCAGGGCTACGCCACCAGCCTGGACATGCTGGTGGGAGCGGGGGCGATGGAGGGCGAGCGGACGGGTGGCGGTCGGTGGTGAGGGGTGTTGTCGTCGCACCTAGGCAGGAGCCTAGCGCTGGGCCTGCATGCATGCCGGCGGAGGCGACCAAGCACGACCAAGTCAGATTGCCGCTTCCTCCTCCGTACGGCGGCTATGTCACTCGGCTATGCACGCCCCTTGCCGCAGGTGTCGGCTGCGTGGACGAGCATCGAGGCGCTACGCTCGGGTGAGGCCGAGCGGCGAGAAATGCTCACTTGCTGGCCCGTACGCCCGTCGCCTTCAGTGACCAGGGTCCATGATGTTTTTACCAGGAATTACATATTTCTGGTCAGGTGCTGCCAATAAGCAGGGGCTACCGACCAGGGGCTGTTCTGAGCCCGTCCTGACATACCATCCGCAAACGCCCCATGGCCACAGACCTGCTCATCCTGTTGGTGCTGGAGGCCATCGTGCTTCAGCTGGCGTGCACCACATACCAGCTGATGCTGGTGGCAGCCGTCGAGAGGCGGCGGCTGGCGGGCGTGCTTGCGATGCTGGGGCTGCCGGGGCCCATCCTGAGGCAGATGGCGTCGGCCAACATCAAGGTGGGGTGGGTAGGGCCCAAGAGGCGTGTGCGCGCAGCCGGCGGAGCGGACCAGAAGCCTGGCTAGGCGCAAAGATTGTGTGCAACACACCTGTATGTATCCGCGTATCATGTTGCTTCGGACCTTGATTGTGTTGGGGCCCCACGCAGATCCTGAATGACAGCGATGACGAGGAGTCGGAGGTCGGCAGCGACGAGGGAGACGAGCCGCCGCCGGCGCAGCAGGAGTCCTCTGGCGCCTCGGCCCCCGTTGGCGGCGCCGCAGCGCCCTCCGCTGTCGGAGGCGGCGGCGCGGAGGACGCAGCCCCGGGGCCTGCTGGGGCGATAGCATCTGCGCTGGCCAAGAGCGGCAGTGGCAGCTCTGACGGCGGCGCCGCTGCAGCAGGCAGGGAGGGACAGGTGCGTGCGTTTTAGCGGATGGCCCCAGACACGAATTTGACGCTCACTCGCGTGAGCTGTGGCCGGTCGGCCACGACGCCTCGCGCCTTTGCTTACATGCTCCAGCTGTGTACGGGCCGTGACGATGCCGTGCAGGCGCCGCAGCGCCGCGGCTCGCTGCCGGGGGGCGGAGGCGGCAGCGCCGCGGTCACGCCCTTTCGCTTCGCCGGCACCAAGGCACGCCCTGGCCGCGGCAGCGGCAGCGGTGGCGTCATCGGGCGGCACGGGCACCTGCACATCAACGGCAAGCAGCTGCTGCCCTCGTACTTGGCCGCAGCCAAATTCATGGTGCGGTGGGAGCATGCGACGATGCATAGCGCGTATGTGGGTTTTGTTTGATTAGAACTAACGAATGAGGTTTCACCCGACTCTCCTACGTTACGGGGTTTGTTCGATCGCGGACATTATTTGCAATCGCCTGCGCGGCCTGTCCCCCTGCGAGCGAGGCTGAGCGAGCGAATCATGCACCGTGCGTTGTCCGTCATGAAGTCCGTCCCGTTCTGAACCCTTAATGCAATGCTCCCCGCACTGACCTCGTGGCCTCCTCCTGCGCGCTCGGCGGCCCTCCCTTCCTCCTCCCCAAAGGTGCCTCTCCTGGCCTGGAACATCGCACTGCTTGTCATCTACGCGCTCACTCTGGTCAAGCTGCAGGGCATGCAGGAGCCGCTCGCTTCCCTCAACATGTGAGTCATCAAGAGACAGAAGCGGCGTATGATTGCATGAATGCCAGGGCAGGTTGGAGTGATTGGCTGACCTGTGGACAGCACCCAGGCCGATTAGGCCGATAAACCGGGCAACAGGGCCACACGTCCCACCCCTTCTCCTGCGCACCCTCCCCCAGGGCCGCCCGTGTAACCTACCGCTACACCCGAATTCGAGCCATCGCTCTGGGCTTCGTGACTCAGGTAGGACCAATAGCCCACGTTTTTGGTCCTACCTGAGTCCATACATGCATGAAGCCTTTCCCGCCGCTGCGCCTTGCGGCCACGGCACACGCAGCCCACGCTCGTTGCTGCGTGCCCCGCAACCTGCCGCCTTCGTGTGTGTCTCCCTCCCTCCCGCCCTCAGGACGACAAGGCCTCCCGCGACGCCTGGCGTCCGCTGCTGCAGACCGAGCTAATTTTGTGGGAGGGAGACTACAACTCCCTCATGTAAGCCAGTCAGGGTTCTGTGGATGGAGAGCCCACGAGATTGGCGGGGTGGGAGGATGCGGCGAGGCAGCGCCGTGCGAGGCGTGGAGGCTGCTCGCCAGGACGGCGCGGAATAAACAACACACTAGCAGCGCAGCCTCGCTGCTGCGAACCGCCACCGATGCCGCCCGTGTCCCTTTTCCACCTGCTTGCTGTTCACGCCAGGTACGGCGGCGAGCCGCCGTCCATGGTGCGCAGCCCTTGGCTAGTTGCTTGTTGCTTATGCGGGGTTGGCGCTGACGGAAGACGGGGTCGTTGATTGGCCGGCAGCGAGCTAGCATGCTCACCATGTGCCGCGATTGGCCAGCTGTTCCCCGTCCACCTCGCACACAGCAGCCATACCTCTCTCGCTGACGCTCTGCGCTGCCGCCCCCATCCAGGCCAAGAGCTCATTCCACAAGACAGTGCCGGCGGGCACCTTCAGCTCCGCGGCCTTTGCGCAGGTACGGCAGTTCCGGTACGACAGGTTCCGGCGGCTCGCGATAGATCATCAGCGCTGCCTCAGGTTGGCGCACAGCCCCTGCCGTGCCCCCGGCCAGCGGCCGCCTCAGGCTGCTCCCTGCTGATGACCGTAGCAACACGAACCTGCCCTGCCGGCTGCGCCCGCCGGGCGCCCTACCTGGGGTCCTCCGCAGACCTTTTTTCGCAGCAAGCGCTGCTACCGCTACGACCAGTCAGCCTGCTTCCCGGAGGGAAATGAGTACTACGAGGTCACACACAATGGTGGGTGTGTGGGTGTGCGGCGATGTACATACCTTGCTTGGGGCCAGTGCCGCGCGCCGGGGGTGGACATCAATGTGAGGAGGGTATCCAGACGATCCTGAAGGCTTCGCTTGGTGTGTCACCAGGGGTGAATGAGGGCAATGAGGGGTGGAGGGTCACCAGCCTCACTCTGCTGAGCGCACGCACACCGTCTCGTGCGTGATTTGGTCTGGTCTCACACCACCCCACTACGCCTATCCTTGTATGCAGGCCTGGACGTTATGGTCCGGCGCGTCATTGCGGACATGAACCTGCTAGCACTGGATGACGATGCCGACGTGATGTACAACAACACCAGGTGCGGGGGACATTGTGCGGCATCGCACAGGGTTTGCCAGTGACGGAGCGGTGGCATACATGCATTGAATTTAAGCAAGTGTAGTAAAGCAGGGCTCCGCACGCACCCATCCAGTCCGCAACTGTCCACCGGCTTCCCCGGCCCCATCTGCCCGCCCCGCTCATGCAAACCATTCCAGGTACCTAATGATGGCTGCAGGTGAGACTGGATGAAATGTGGGCTGGACTTGCCGCGGGCCCTCTCTAAATTCCCCTCATCATTACGCTCTCGTCCTTGCTTGGCGGCGGGCCTCTCTTGCGTAATCGCGATTGATCCCCCTCCCGTTGTGCCGCAGTGGGCGCCAACGACCTGTACGAGGGACTGCAGCAGGCGGCGCAGCTGTTTGTGGACTACTCCATTGCACGATACGATGACGTCACGCAGCTGCACACGGTGGGAGGGCAGGGGACGAACATGAGCGCCAAGAACAGAGGGAGGCGCGACAGCCTGCGATGCAACGTCTCCCGCCCCTGCCCGCGTGCATGCCAGTGCCAGCCGCCGGGCCTCCGCGGCCGCTTCCGTACCCTGGCCCCACACCACCTTGCATCTCGCATCCACACCTCGCTTCCGGCTCCCCCCAGATCCTGCTGTGCATATCCATCGTCGCGCTGCTATGCTACCTGGGGATGCTGCTGTGGCCGCACCTGCACACCACGGTGCGGGATGCGGGGCGCCAGGCGGCGCTGCTGAGCCTGGTGCCGCCGGAGATGGACGTCAAGGCGCACGTGCGGGCGGTGGTGCGGCGGCTCAACACGGCCGCGGGCTCTGGGCCGCGAGGCAAGGTCCGACGGACCAGCGACACTGGAGGAGAGGCAGCAGCCGGCGGCGGCAAGGGTCTCATAGTGGCAGCAGCCGCGGCGGTGGCGGAGGCGACCAGGAGAGATGGCGGAGGCGGCAAGAAGAACGTGTGAACGTTCTTCCCTTCAACATGGCGAGGGAGCCCGAGGGGGTTTGGGGGGCTTGTATCTTGGGGTCATGGCGCAGGTCCGTGCAGCGCAGGCCTGCCTTGCTCGCCTTTTTCGGCTGGCTTGCACTTCAGAGGTTAACGTATGTGTGGGATGTCGGCAGATGTGGCTGCCTGCGCCCGCAGCCGTTGGCTGGGACGGTGCTGCAGCTGCCGCGTTGGACCTTTTTTTCTTGCGACCGTGAATTTCTCAGCGGATTGCTCAGCATGCCTACGTTATCGGTCAGCGTCTGCAGCATGTGTACTGCATCAAGCAAGGGAAGGCGGCGGCATTGGCCTGAGCCGCTCATCATGGCCTCCTTGTAGCTCACACCGAGGAGCTGCTTCGGCTGGTTAGCGTGTGCGATCCTAATTACTGCGACGCTGCGCTGGCATTTACATACCATCCAACCATGCTTCTTCTGCGCGGCCCTCGCGTGACATTATTGCAACTTGCTTTTGTGTGACCGTTTTCGAAAGTCGGGTTGTACCATATGCATGCGCGCGCCTGCATATGGCCGTGAGCTGCGTGCGGTATGCAAGCGCAGCTGGTGCGTCAATGGTGTGAGGAGTGAGGTGGACTCTCTTGGACCTGGCTCGGCGGGTGGCTCGATGGGCGGCTGTGTGTGAGGCCACCACTGCCGTAAAAACCGCGTGCCCTAATCAATAAACATGCGTGCCCCGGAAGCATGCCTGATGCGTCCCATGGACTTGCCACGGACGCGCCCAATAAGAATGTCCTGAACGCAGCCGCTGTCGGTGTGATGATGTAGCTGCGCATGCTGGCGGGAGATGGCTGGCGAACGTGCCGTTCGTTGGGCTTGTGTGTGGAACCCGACGAGCACGGTGTTCAGCCAGTCAAATTACTCACGAGGGCTTGTTAGGCTGTTCTGGTATATATGCTTAAGCTGCTCCCGATGGGGATGCCGGACGGGGCGCACTGTGCGTGCCGTGCACTGCTGGTTCTTATGGGACGTGAGGGTCATCTCTATCTGCGTGCTGGTCAGTGCTTGCACAGAACTGTGCGTGCGTCTTGCTTTGCTAGCCGCTGCTTGTGCTTCTGCTGCTTATGGAGTAATGAATATCATGGCTGGGCCACGGCCTGCAATGGCCCGAGGCACCGACGCCGGAGCCCGAATGAGGACGCCGCGCGTGGCCACGGCGGCGTGGCTTTGGATAAGCAAGGCTTCGATGCCTCAAGCCGACGAATAATGACATGCAGCAGCAAGCGCGCCGTCCTACAGCATAACTGCTTCAGCAACGAACGGGAACGTGGCGATAGCACGAGTATGTACAGGGTTACACCCGCGCAATCGGCTCAGCAGGGGAATTGCGGGGGGATACGGCCCGCCGTGAAGGGCCCCCCCCCGCTCCAGCATACATGTAGGACAGCTTCCCATGTGGCTGGGCAATCGTCTAGATGCGGTTTTGCCGCGCAACCCATACATGCGCCCGCCACACAGGCTCCAGCCATGACTTAACACGCCAGGCCACGACAGGAGGTCGCCAGGTGATGCTAGTTGCTTCACAGCGACAGCAGCAATCATAACCCGATGCGAGGTCGCAGCGCGCTTACCGGTCGTATGTTGCGTTTCGTATCAACCCCACCCCATGAATGCTCATAGGTGTCGAGCCCATGCCGCTGCCCCCACAAAAACACCAAGGCCCAACAGCAATGCACAAGTGGAACAGCTATAATAACGCGCAGACCTCTCTATCTGCCCCAATGCCAATTGTCTGGTCGGCGCAGCGGGCCCCAGTGTCGCGTTGGAGCGCCGCCTCCCAGCCACCGCCGCCACATTCCCGACCCCTGCCAGACCCAGCCCTGCCCGTCCCTTCACCGGAAGGCGGCTGCGGGCACCCCCCATGAGTACGCTCGCACCCAGCCTACAGCCCGGCGCCTAATAATCTTCGGTCCCCAATCAAAGAAACCTGCGGCGCGTGTCGCAACGAAGCGAGCGACACAGCCGCACGCACGCATGCATGCGTAGTCGCATGCTCGCAGGCAGGAGGTTGCCAGCCAGCCGGGAGCCGCCCTTGCCAACGCAGCGCCACGGCGTGCGAGCCGACGCCTCCGGCACCAGGGGCCAGGGGCTGCTTGACGCGGCCGCCATGCTCGCCGCCGCGCGTCCAGGCCGGCCCACCACCGCCGACTCCCGGCCGCTGCAAGCGAAGCGCCGCCCCGCCCGAGCCGTCACGAAGCCAGACGCCGAGCAGCGTCCCGTGCCACGGCCCGTCAGCTGGCGCCAGCATGCGTTGGAGGCGCTGCAAGCCTCGTAGGCCGGCGGGCGGGCGCCGTCTCGTGCCACAGCCCGTGCCAGTTACGGCCCCACAGCAGCGGGCAGCCGCTCGCCGCAGCCAGCCCCTCTCCCGGCGCGGCCCGGCCCCGCGCTGCTGCGGAGTCCGGGCGCTGCAGCTTGCTGCCACCACCGCCACCACCGCCCATCGTATGCGAGGCGTGCATCGCTAAGGACGTGCGGCCGGCGGCTTGGCGGGTCGCGCCCCGCGCGCAACACTCGCCGACACTGCCGCGACACTCGCAACACTCACGACACTCGTGACACTCGCAACACTCGCGACACTCGTGACACTCGCGACACTGCCGCGACACGCTGGCCGGCGTGACAAGCAAGGCGGAGTGCAGCAGGAGTGCTGCAGTGCTGCATGCCGTCACAACCCCAGACACGCTACAGCGGCGCCACGCGGGAGCTGCCCGCCGCCGCCCGCCGCCAGCGCGCTACGCCCAGCACCGCCGCCGCCGCCAGCGTCAGCGCGCCCACGGCACTGCCCACGGCCACCAGGGCGATGGTGGCGCCAGGCATGCCCTGCGAGCCCTGCTGCGCCTCGGCCACCCCCAGCTTTGCCCCCGGCTCCTGCTGCGCGACGGGCACCTCTGCCGCGCCGCTGCCGGCCTCGTCCTCTGACAGGCCAGGTGACGCGCCTGCCGGTAGCGGCAGCTGCTGCTGCTGAGGTGTTGCAGCGGCAGGGGTGGCCTCGTTGGCCTTTGTGTCCGCGTTGGTGACGGTTGAAGGCAGCGGCTGGGCCAGTGGCGGCGGCCTGGGGCTTGGTTGCGGAGGGGGATTGGGTGGGGAGGTTGAAGGCACGGGTGAAGGGGATAGACTGGGTGGTGGTTTTGGAGGTCTGGGTGGTGCGGGTGGCTTGGGCGGGGGCGTTGGGGGCTTGGGTGATGGGGGTGGATTCAGCGGCGGTGTAGGCGGCTTGGGCGGAGGGGTAGGGGGCTTGGGCGGCTTCGGCGG